>ML213655.1:22720-70871 GCA_004379715.1 Crucibulum laeve
GTGGTACTCTTTCGATCTCTTAACACTTTGGAAGGTGATCCCATCTCATCTTTCTCTTATCTTTACTAACGTGCAATTAGGTTGTATTTTCTTTATCTACAATTGGACCACTGACTAAGTGTGTATTCACAGGAATACACCAACGTTTGATCTTCGCACAGATCTTAACAACCTCCTATGTTATTGCTTCCATCCTTATACTGAATATATTAATTGAAAGGATGCAGAAAAGTGAGGACTCATAAGTAACAACCCTGAATAGGTGCTCTCAATGATCCTCAAGGCTCGGTGACTCGGTCTGGCTTTGTCAACGCGTAGCAAGAGGCATCAATGAGCAGAAAGTCACTGAAACGCTTGTATTTTTGGTACCGCTGGAGAGTTTCTGACTTTCAAGAATACCCATATCGTTGCACGCGACTACCCAGCAACCAGGTTCAAGTGCATTGTGAAAGATGCAGGAATAGTTGAAATATGAGCGTTGGCAAGATTACGAGCATTCGCGATCACGTGCTCAGGTACATTTCCTTTCAGCATTTCGGGCTCCGTTTATTACTGTACTTGCATTTCTGTGGCACCGTTTCATTATTAAAGTAGATGTCATATTTATCTTATCTACGAGTACTTAAGTAGAGTACTTTTATGATCTGTACTCTTCCATTTGCCTCATGAGCTCACCAAGGCCAAACGTTTGGTACGGAAGAAAGCGAGCAGTCGCTCCCATTACAGAAAGCCATGCGTGAATTTCATTAGTGCTTAATTATTTGAGTCTCTGTGAGCTGGTTTGGAAGGATATCCTGATTGATCACTTCGTTAGTGGGATCAATTTTTTTTTATCTCCGTACTGAAAAGCTGTCGTGTCGCGGCAGCCCCACTGAATGTAGCGTAGTAATAGGACAATAGTGTCTTCGTTGCTCATGTGACTAGTAATAATCCGTACAATACCGTAGATAAGTGTAGAGATACATACCTTCGTTGCTTGCAGTAAGAATAGGGCAACCACGGTGAAGGAAGATAATCTTATATAGTGAAAAATAGAAAGGCGGAATCATCGAGAGTGTGAACGAATGAGGAAGGGGAAGAAATGAGTGATCAAGGAGAAGAGCGAATGGAGGTGGGTGGAATGTTCGGGATGTTCGGGATGTTCGGGATGTTCGGGATGTTCGGGATGTTCGGGATGTTTGGGATGTTCAGGATGTTCGGAATGTTCGGGGCGGGGGAGTCGTCCGTGGAGAGCGTGGTCGGGCAAGTCACGCCGTGGTGAGTCTAGTCCGAGCGGATAATGGTGAGTGCCAGGCTTATACCTAACTTGATGCAGACTCTTTGCATATGCGGCTCTTCTATTCACCTCCTAATTCTTGTTTAACCATTGTATAGATAGTTTTGCGACCTTCTAAAGAAATAAAAGCAAGCTTTTTGACAATCCAATATTGTGGATGTTGAATGTAATTGGCATGGAGAAATATTGATCTAAATTGACATACATTACACATTTCAACGATCACCGACCATAATCTTTCACTTATGTCCTGTTTTCCTTTATCTCAGAAGCTGGTATAATGTGCCCAGAATCATCCATACGAGCACTGTAAATCTTGTCAGCTAAATTTAACCCTTTTAATGAATACAGCGTACAGTGTTTCATCTTCAAGATTGGTATGATCTTTGACTCGCCAGTGGAGCATGGGAAGCGCAAACACAAGGCCGGCCACCAGAAGGATCCAAGTTGATAGGAATATATTCATGTAGCTGTAATAGATTCGGGGTCAACGTAACGACATCACGTATAAGTTATTAACATACGGAAGTTTGACCGCATCAGCTCTCCAGACACCAGCGGCACCGGCCGATTGGATCGATTTATCTATACATAGCATGAGAATTAATCCGAAAAGTATTTAGTAATGGCAGTAACTACTCACAAAGGCCAGCGAAATGTGCTAATTTTCCTGGATCGTTAGACATTGCACCCATGATCCAGTAAGCGGTGGTTTGCCACATAGCATCGAGGATACCACAAAACACGTAAAGCCAGATTCTAGGAACATAACCATGATCGAATATGTCCATCTTGTCGCTTTCTGGAGGTACCGAGGCACGGGTGTAGTCCCTAAACAATTTACCAACGTTATTATTATTCTGGGATTTAATTAGAATGGCTGCAGCGCACCTTTGGTATAAATATGCCCAGATGTGGACAAGGAATACCATCCCAAAAAGAACAGCCCATCCCGAGAATGCACGAACACGACGTCCAATATTTTTACGATCGAGTAGGAATCCGATGGCTAAAGAGCCAATAATCTGAGCTATCCAGTAGACAAGATTGTTGAGAGAACGTGCTCTAATGTTGAACAGAGCGCCATTGTACTCGTTAAACTCTGTGGGATGTTGTTGGAATAAACTTGTAAACATTAAATGCTCGACCACTCACGCCAGGTGGTGAACCAATTAGAAGCGAAGAACATTGGAAACAACAATATAATAAGGGGGTCAGTCCTAACGGCAACCCAGAGACCATAAATTTCGACCTTCCATGATGGATGGCGAGGAGTCGATACTTTGGTTCCATCTGTGCGGATCATCTTTTGGGGATCAGCCATAAAGAGCGGGATAGTCACTCCGATCAGGGTTAGAACCAAGAAGCCAATCTGGGAAGCCAATCAGTGGCAAAGACACATATCCTCAGACAGAGTACTCACGTATGTGCCATTTCCGACTGGTTAATGACATCCATTGATGAGATCCCCAAAGGATGTGTAAAAACAAGTAAAGGGCTTACCGGAATTGCCCTAAATAAAAATCAGACTACAAATGATAAATTAGAAGATACTCAACGCACCTTAGAATGAAAGTTAATACCCAGAGAGACAGCCGCGCCAACGACGCCGCCTAAGTTAAAGATGGACCAGAAAATACTGATGAATCTCCCCTTCTGGCCTTCAGTCGGATATGACAGCATCAGCGACCCTTGGGCCGTCCATAACAGACCAGCACAGAGACCAAGAATAGCCCCAGATGCAATGACAAATCCGCCGGCATTCGGGTGGATGTTCATGGCGCTGAATTATAATGTTATTCTCCAACTTAGTACGAATAAGACTGCACAACTTACAGATATGAACCGATATAAAGTGCATATCCAGTACTTCCCAATAGTAGGGTAATTCGGGAACCAAGTTTATTATTAATTGATCTGTGAGAGTGTTAGATTCCTCTATGGAATATCATCCGCAAGTAACTTACCCGGCGAAAAACGCGGTGAAGGCAAAGGTAGCATAGACGGCTGTGTTGGCGTTAGCACTAGTTGTGCTATCAACCTGCCCTCCGGCACCCAAGCCGTTCAAGGCATTGAATAGACCTAGTCATCAGCGCGTCAGTAACGAATGAAATGGCTAGACAGGACCAGAGTATTACCGGGACACATGAAACAAACGATGCCCAACATGGTCACCTATCCGGGAATTTTTCAGCATAGACAGTGACGGAGAATACTCAAGTTCCATACCTGAGTGACAGGATGGTAGTACACGCCTTTCAATCCTGTTGGTCTTTCGAAGATTAGTGCGCGTATCTGTGAGCCATCGTCGCTGGACCCGCTGCCATATCCTTTCTCGTGTTCTGCGACGTCGGCCATGCTGAAATATCGACCTGGAGCGTAAGCAGAGAGCTAAGGTGAAAGAAAGGTCCGGTTGCAAACCAGATGGTCACTCAGGTTAAGTATATAAGGCTAGTTTAGATACGAAATGAATCAGAGTCACACGAGAAGCTAAACACATACCTGCTGACTGCTTGCCGGGTGGGACTGAACCTCGAACCTAGAAAGCACAGGCGAGTAAGCGACGTGTCAGTGTATACAAGATGCTATCGCAGTTAGATTATTCAGGGCCATGCAAATCGGAGGTCGATACCGTCGATTGAACATGAGTAAGATAATCGGGAGTATCGAATCTGGAGTTTGGAGCATGGTATTCTTGATCAATGAAGAATCAAATGGTACTTTGGTCATCTGCGTGGACACCGAAGTCGAAAGCGGCGAAAACAAGCCATCTACAGAGCATTGATATGGTGGATATGACAGCCGAAGGAAGTAAAGATGCACCGTTATCACATGGTAAGATCTAAAAATAGACAGTTTTGATAACATATCTCGTTCGCAGTTCTTGCAAGCAAACGCTTTTAGAGCCAAGCGATGCTAGGAATCGATTATTAGATACATGCTTAGAAGGGCAACGTTTCGTATATTTTTCCTCAGCCACCCTCCCGAAGTATATAGACAGCAAGAGTGGTATTGTTATAACGACCACCTTGTTCTTTCCCCATTTATGCAGCTCTTCTCTTCCTCCGAACGGCTTGCAATTCCGAACATAGCATCAAACTGCAAGGAGATTTGCATCGTAAATGTCGGTCGTTATCTAAGTAGACCAGCGAAATTGCTATTGATATAAATGGTATATTTGATACTGCCACTTGAAATTGTCCACGAGACACTTTCTTTTCTTCCCATCTAAGAACCACTATCGAAGTCTGAAAATTGTGTTATCAATACGACAACAACGTTAACTCTCTTGTATTTCTATCCGAATTATTCTTCTCCAAGTCGCTAGCTTCCCCTCACCACACCCGATCACGTACGGGACAAGGAATCGTTCAAAGCCCAGCTCACGAGGTGAAGACCGGACGACGGTTGCCCCGGGCATTAGGACCAAGGAGTTGAACCATGTAAAGAGGTGAGAAAACAAGAGTAGTGGACGCATAAAAGTATACCAATAACAATTCATCCTCCACAAAGCCCAAATTAGATGGACGCTCGCGGAGATGATCGCTTTAAACGAGCTTCATAGATTCGATAAGCAGGAGTCACGCAAGTGCTTCGAAACTAAAGTATAGACTTCAAATAGACACCATCTCTTAGTGAGAAGCAGTCTTCTGACATGATATCGAAAGGAATAAATTTGAGATATAAGCTACTTTTTTGTTGCCCTATGAGGCATGCGATCAGCGAGGTGTTGTCGCGTAGAATCTCATCCACTTACTTGTATGTAAACCTCTTCTTCGTATGCGCAAACTCTCCCAACTTGTGTCCAACCATATCCTGAGTGACGTTTACAGGCATGTAATCCTTCCCATTGTGCACCATGAAGCGGATGCTGCATACGATTCATAGCCTGTTAGCAACCTATAGTCTGCGCTAGCCCGTTGACATACCCTACAAAATTGGGTAGGATTGTGCAAGACCTGGCCTGGGTCTTGATTGGTACGTGGTTGGTAAGAGCATCTCGCAAGTTGGGAAAGGCCACGAAGTAGGGACCTGAATGCTCCCGTTAGGCGATAACGGGTACCAGGGCCAGCATTACGCACCTTTCCACGCTGAGCGACCTGACTTGAGCAACTGAAGCGTTGGCCTCATCTGTTTGTCGTTGCAAGACACTGGCGAGGACCGTGAATTTTGGTTCGGGGACAAGTCGCGCACGTGTCATGAACACTGTCTTGGGTCATCCCAAACACGGACAAATACTACATCATCGACGCAGCACTAGCCAAGCAGCCTGTCTGCCCCTTTCCACGTCCTTCTCTGTCTTCCCATCTGCAATATTTCGCGACGTTGCACGTTATATCACCGTTGAGCTAAATCTTGTCGTTCTAGCCGTCTTTTGGGTGCGCATGACACGATGATTCCTCGTACCGTCGCGTATGCCGAGTTTCCCGAATCGCAGGCGCTCCCCACACCCGCACCACTGAATGCCTTCGGGATTCGCGCCCCTCAGGCATTGGAATCTATGACGACCATTAACACGACACCTTTTTTTCCCGATCCGACAGATGTGCCTACTAATGATGAAACCAAAGCTAGAGGAAATTTGGCGAAGGTTCGCAGACCCTTTGAATATTTGCGAATTTATCCACTGAGCGCCCCTACAGACTGTATTGGAATACCTCTTCCTCAGCGTCGCTATTATACTCACTGTCTTCATCATTTTCCGAAGGCCGGTCCAGTCATTCTAAGTCACTGCTTTCTGTGATACTGACCATCCGATTATCACAGATGCATCGTGCTCAAGAGGGAAAAGAAGCCTGTGACCCAGTTCTTCAATGTTGATCGTAATGAAGATAGACGAATAAATTCCTCTCGCAATTTTCCTCGCACGACGGGTCTTCCACCAGTACAACATGATGGCAGTGGTCCGTATGCCTTCTACCCGAGTCCCTACCTCACCGCCGTCCCGACAAGCTACGCTGGAAATGGACGACGAGTTCGAGCGTTTGATATAGGCGAAGGTGGGCGTCGTGTAGGAGGTGGTGGAGACTATGATACCCTTAGCGATAAAGATTTACTGCCAGCATATGATAACATTGGTGGACCGCCCAAATACCAGGAGCTGGAGCTCCAAGTTTGTGGAGGGACAAGGATGGGAGGCGACGAAAGGGCCGCTTCTACTACGGAGACTCCAGCCGCAGTAACATTGCCTATCGGTGGAGACGCAGAACTTCGACATGAACAGATCGAACTGGCTTCTACACTAGTACCGCCCGGAATAGATGCTCGTGAACCGCACCCTTCAACTCTGGCGCACACCGCTGGCTCCCCCGCCCATACTGATTCTCCAAGTCCATCGTAAAATTAATATTGGGACATTTTCTCCTTAACTTTTTGCTATGTCTTTTAGTGTAGTTTTACGGACTGTTGGATCTCTCCACTTTTGTTTACTAGGTTCTACGGAACTGTACGATTTTCTCATGTAATGGTACGAGTATGAGCTTCATTTTATTATTTACAGCTGTCACATGTCCCACCTGGCGGGAGCCACTCAACCCACAAGGATTTTACGTACACCTTTGTCACCGTGGTGAAGGTCTAAAATAAACAGGCTATAGATATATATAATAATGTTTCGGCATCTAACTAATTTTCATCGGGCTCACCAAAGGTTATCCCAATTATGTGAAACACTAATGCAAACAATTTTAAGGATACATCCATTTTCTGTGGTAGGGAGTTTAGATTGTTGTGCGTTTTCAAGTTTACTTGTACAAGGGAATTTGAAGAATATAAATACAGTCATCCACCGTCACTTGTGACACCCAAATTAACTTTTGTGGTTAAAAAGAAATTAAAAACATTTCTTGGAAATAAAATGCAGAAGGTGGGTGTAGGTGAATTGAAGAGCATCCAAAAAGAATTTCAGGAACATCCAGATACAGGGGCCCGAGGAAAATGCGAATTAGTGGTGTAACGCTGACCCATAATGGCCAAATTGGGATATCACTGAAAAAATAAAATCTATCTACAGCACCTGATATTGTTTTGTTTAACCCAAATTCTCCTTTCATTATTTACACTGAACATAGGCTTTATAATGTACTATGATAAGAAAAGAAAAGTCGTGATTTGAGCTTTAAGCAAAGGTGTAACACTAGGTGGTGGTGTCACATCTGACGGTGGATGACTGTATAAAGAAAAAAATGTAACCTGGAGCCTAAGTTAAATCACTATCTCCCAGGCCATATTATTTCTTAATACCATGATTATTGAAGAAAAGCTCAGGATTGGTAAACATATTTCGAAGACGTAATACGGTCGGTGCCTGGACCGAAGCATTGCTTGGCCTTATTGACTAATGCCCTTAGGTACATACCAGGTCTAACCTTGCGAACTCCCACACTATTGTTTCTTTCTTGAACTGCCACCCCGCCCGTTTTCCCCGTCCGACTACTACCGCCAGCTTCTACGTGCATTGAAATCGATCTGCGAAATATAATGCCGAGGGACCTTCACTCGGGCTTCACTCTACCAATGCTTCTTCCCACAATCCTGGAAGAAATGCAACGATAGGAAATCTGATTAGTTGCAGCTACACACTGAGAGTGGCCTCGAGCTCGGGCTCAACATCCGTTGGAAATCTCGGCTTGATACATGCCGTCATATTTTAGACTGAACAAAAGATAGCATCGCTGATCTCGGATGCACCTCTATTTTGGGGCCTCCGAAGCTTTTTGTTCGTTGTGCGCCGTTGCCATGACCTGCCTACCGCCGTTGCTCTTTGTACGTCGCATGTCTAAGAGACAATTGAGCACCTATGCGTGAATTTAACCTCATTCTACCACGGCTTCTCTAAAGATGGTCCAATGTAATTGTTTCTGCACAGCACAAGATCCGTTAAATTAAATGCTGGGTATAAAGGCATCCTCTGGAAACTCCAGGCTGTGGTCAATCATTACAATCTGCTGGTCAAATTCCCACTATCCGCTACCTTCGACTTTATCTTCACCCCTCCCTTCATCTATCTTACCCTCGCAATCAACATGGACACATTCTTCATTATCACTTCGTTGTTCACTGAAGAGGCATCCGCATCATCTCCCTCGTGCACATCAGAACTTCTCTCATCTGCATCAGAGGATTCACAAATTGAGACAGTCGACTTCGAACGAAATAGCCGAGGACTGTGTGCTTACTGTATTATTTCTTGATGGTAAAATTGCTGTTGAACGGTAAGAGAAACTACTATGATCGTCTTCAACGGTATTAATATCATTTCTACTACAGAACCTATGCTTACACTCGGCTTGACGTCGAATAAATGCTCTTAATCATTACAACACAAGTCATCCTAGCTTCTTTCTTACGATTCTATCTCCTGGCTCCAAGAAAAGCTTCGCTGGGACACAAACTATTCCACTTTCCGAACTGGTTACCATTGTCCATCACAATGCGATCACTATCCTTTACTATCAGCTCTCTTGCCCTCGATACGAGCTACGAACACGCTCCTTACATATTATTACGACTTTCATTGGCTGCTGCTCAACACAATTATCCTCGTCTTGTCTTCCTTCCTGCTATCGACATGCATCTACAGAGACATTACATTTTATCATGACGTCGCATTTTGATACCCATCCACGCACATTTGTATACATACGCATCGCATTTCCATTCCATACGCATTCTGCATTAAAGTTTACAGACTTATAACAGCATTTGGACATTATTAATTAGCTACGTACGATATACTCGAGTAGCTAGTAGTAGAACTACCCCAATCGAATAATTTTGACATAGTATGTACATGATTCCCGTGCTCTAGTATGATGGAAATTTCAATGCGGACGACAAGAAAGCTGCAGAACATGGAAGTTCGGGTATATTATAAACATCTTCTGAATCAAATCAGTGCGAAATGTCATGATAGAAATATCTCCTCTAACACTTATCGTAGAACTTTCATTCGATGCAATTTCGAGTTCTTACATGATAAAATAGTTAATCCAAGAACACATTCTGGAGTGATACAGCTATAGTCATAATTTCCATATTAACGTTTAACAAGAGAGAACAGCAGGTCCTATAAGAGTTACCAGTGTTCAGCGTCGACGACTTGATATTCGGTATTCAACACCCACCTGGAACAGTGTAGCTTGAAAGCGTTTGATAAATGTTAATCTTGACACCGGGGTCGGAACCTAATATGAAGCCGCAAACAAGCCGCAAAGTCAATTAAATTTGAGAGCAAAGTGTTGGAATGTAGATATACGAACCGGAATAAGCCCCAGGGAAGTTCACAGTCGCGGGGGATGTACTTCCACCGCCTGTAATCTGTATCTGTGCGCACTCCATCTGCGTAACACCATTAGATAAATTATGAGAAGGACAGAAAACCACCGACATAGAACTGTGCACCAGGATAGCTTCCAGCAGCGTGTAAGGCTACCAAAATCATCAGTGTGCGTTGTACTTGATAATAGACTCTGACTATACCGATAATTTCATGTCTGAGGAGATATTGGCCTGCCGGTATACAAGATGGAATTTTGAATGTAACCTTTCCTTTATTAGCAATCAAACGATCCACTCCCCAAGACTGGTCAGAAGCAGTGAGGCCATCCTCATAAATCTTGAACCATTTCAAACCCGTTACGCTGGTCTGAGTTGCATTATTAACTTTAGCACTGCCAAGAAAAATGAGCCCTATTCCGAAACAAACCAAGATAAACGAATACACACAGGTAGGCAATTACAGGGCCTTTATGACTAGCGTCGATAGGATCCGCAGCATCTCCAGGTGTAGCACCGCTGAGGGTATGGTGCCATTCAGTGGTTAAAGTGGCGCCTGCTGGTACGGATATAATAGCGTTTGATACAGGTTGATGGTATGGATTAATTCCACCATTGCAAATGATGTCTATAACACGAATACGTCGTTAGAGCTATTGAGCAATATACCATGCCATCACAATAATTACCATTTGATGTGACGTCAGTAATGGGCTAGGAGAAAAATATATAATAGTCAAAAAGCTTAAGCAGTATCTCATTAGGATAATATACTCACACCGTCGTAGTCTGGAACACGTATTCCAGTTAAATGTCCTTGAGAGGCCCCATTGACATAGAGTTGCTTTCGAAGATAACAGTTCAATGAGAATGGCGATCAGCAAATGAGCGAACGGTGTTAGCGCACCTGGAAAATTGTATGAGCTGACACGGAGCTTGCCAGTAGGACCGGGAGAGCAATTTCTGGGAGAGATAGCCTCATCGTAGGTAAAAGGTGGTATCAATTGAGGAGCTTCGCTTCAGCCAGTTACTTTATAACTATGTGTTCTAATAATAGACATTTATAGATAGCATAGGTTAATCTGGCAGGGGAATAATTGGATAAATTCCGGGAAATGAAGCTGACCAGAAGTCACGTCATCGAACTCTCTACGGCTTCTGCTATCTTTAACTTCGCAAATTATTCAAGCGATGCTCCATCGGCACGTCTTTAGAATCGTACTTGCTTCTGCAGTAACATGGGCTGACTCGATAAAGAAGCGACGATATGCAGAGAAATCTCCGCACGCAAAATAGCACAAACTCTTCAATGCAACAGGAGTTTTGGGGTCGGCTATGCACATGGTATTAGCAACTACCAGTTATTTCCTGAACGATTTAGGCTTATTCAAGGCACCGCGAATATGTAACAATATAGATCATGATGATTACACTATATACTTAAAGGTATCTTTCCCATGCTGATTTGCTTTACGATTCAGCTCTGCAAGGTGGAGACGAAATATAAAACACATTATCATCGTCAAGGTAGCCGCCGCGATGGAGATTCCGTAAGAGTTGCGATATGTTGGACCCCACTGCTTGGGAAATACATATCTATAATTCCCAATTATTAGTACATTACGGCTTTGATAGTAGGTAGTAGATAAACGTACGATCCAGCTAGGGAGCCGAGTTGAGAACATGCACAAGTAAGCCCTAAAGCAACTGCTCGTTTTGGACTTGGCGAAGAAATTGAATTTGTCACCCAGGCGAGAAGAGTAACCCATCCTCCCATTGTCAAGAACATAAGAAATCTGCCCAGATAACGTCATTCCTCCATAATGTTCAACAGAAAGATTTAAATGCCATACATCGCGAAATATCTTGCCCCTTGGTTCATCGTGACCATAGATATCATGAAACCTAGGATTGACAAAAACAGCGATGCTGCGATATGGGCAAAACGGCTCTTGGTTTTATCTGAGTGCCTGCACGAGTTTAGAACGCAATGTAGGTTTATAGCGGTGATAAAAGAGCTTCACTAACCTTGCGACATAGAAAGTGAACACAGCTGAAACAAATGCTGGAGGTGCGCATAATATAAGGGTTGTAAGCCGACTATAACCCAAGGTTTGGAGCAAAGTCGGTAGGAATTGATTGTAGCAAATGGAGAGTTGATATCCTGTAGTGCAAAGGCAAAGCCACCAGACCTTCCAATCTCGTAAAGCCATCATTAGTCCTTCCCGTTTCGTTACCTGTGTATTCTTTGTCGATTCATTCTCTTCCGTCATGCGTGCCTTTGCCAGTTCCAACTCTTCAGGCGTCAACCACTTCGCACTTGACGGATGATTTGGGAAGTCAGGCAGAATGAACATTGCAGGAATCGCAATGACAATTGTAGCGGACCCTTCGATATAGAACAGCCATCTGTATCCTATCAATTGCAACTTTGTAGAATTATATGACAATGACGAACCTCCAAGCGGCTTGACCAAGCTTCCCCTCCATACCATCTAGTATCCCTGACGCCATGAGCGTCCCAAATGCTGTGCTTACGAGAAGTCCACAGAATAAAAGACAGTTTCGTAATCCTAATTCGTCTAGTTTTTCAGGCGTAAGTTATCTTGGCTTATGCATTTACTTAAGCCACGAACCAGATTTATACCATGCTGATAGTGTCAGGAGAGCTCCAGGGAGAAAAGAGCTTTCTA
This sequence comes from Crucibulum laeve, assembly GCA_004379715.1. Taxonomy (NCBI): domain Eukaryota; kingdom Fungi; phylum Basidiomycota; class Agaricomycetes; order Agaricales; family Nidulariaceae; genus Crucibulum; species Crucibulum laeve. The sequence goes on from ML213655.1 coordinate 34,967, forward strand.
TGAGACCAAGAAAAAATCTGCACAGAAGAGCGCCGGTGAAGCTAGAATGTACAGATCAGATCTACCCATGCAAGTCCGAATGTAGTAGAACCCAGTTGGACACACTTCGTAGTTACGCCTGTCAAATGAAACAGAGATTGGTAAAGTACACAAAGGACACATTAGATATTGCTGACCAGTAAGTAACGATACGACTCCCCAGAGGATAGTGCACGCTGGTAAATAAACTGATGGTCTTCCAATGTGGTTTAAAAACATATTTCTGTGGAAAGTGATCATATTAACTGATCGTTCGGATGGCCAGATTAAACATAGCAAGGATTATACATACGATGGAACCATGACGAGGATATATCCTACAAAAAAGATGGATAGGACGGTAGGATACTGGGCTCCCGTCAAGCCCAAGTCCTCTTCAAATCCGCGTAATCTCGCGACGCTGAGTATCATAGCAACTGGTCAGAGAATAGCAAATTGTTGTGTATGTGTTAGTAAGTTGAACTCACGCTGCGTTACTGCGATCGATCTGTATTAATCATACTAAGATATCCATATGCATATTGAACAGTTCACTTACGAAATTAAGAATGAATATGACAACGAGCATACTCATCCTAATATCAATTTTGCGAACAAGCCTCTTCTCCAGCGATTCGCGACTCTCTAAAGGAGCTTTCTCTGGGTGAACGACCTCCTTATCAAGAGATCTAGAACTGCTTCGATCCACTGAGTGAGTGAGAAACATGTCGAGCCCGGCGTAAAGTGTTGAATGTAGTGGTCGGCGGCAGTTTCAGAACGAAGAGAGTATCACCTTATAGTGTTAAGAGATTATATGTAATCATTCCGGGGGTTGTTTTGGCTGTTGATAAATTCATTGGTTGTGGTATACGAGTTAAGGTAAGTAAGGGTGGATAGACACCCTCTTTGGACGCATCCTGCAAGGTTCCCAGCCAGGGTTGAAGACATTCTGGAACATTAGTACAGTTTGGTCCTGGTGGCCCAGGGCACTGAACATCTCTGTCAAAAACGTAAGACGGGTCAATGTGACATGAGAACAACTGCTGTGCGGCCTAAAGAGAATTTGCCAGGGCAATTAGGTACACGTCGAATTCAAAAAGTACTGTATTCTCAGTCGTGCTTATTGAAATACGATAGCATGCCTGCCGCCACTCAGGTGAACTACAGCCATAGATTCAACACCCTCCTCTCGTCCATCAAGCGTCAACACAGAGCCCATGCTGGTAGGAGCTTTAACAAGTCCACTGGTTCCTTCTGGCGTATCGATATGCAAGGACAACATGTTACTGCCATCGGGAGCCTTTGTAATCGCCCATTTCACTCCGAACCAACCGAGAGCAGTTTCGAAACCTCCTTCTGCAGCTGGGAGTCCACCGTCAATGTGTGGTGCAATTATCCAAGTTTTGCCCTGAGGAGAACTGACGGATAGACCTAGTACATAAGTGCTGAGTGCAGCCGTAGGACCTGCGCTCCAACCGTGACTATGAGATGTGTAAGAAGGATCATTGTTGTAGCCCCGATACCATCGATATCTATAAAAGGTTGACTAAAGTGCGATGAAATATGAATGATGAACATACGCCAGCGACCCGTTCCCGGTGAAACCTTCTAGAAGTGTGCTCTGCACAGATATATTTGTGTATAGCATATATCCCCATGTTCGTCGTAAGAGATCGAGCGCCCTGGCATCATTGCCAGCCTCGAAGTGAGCTTGGAGCTATACCAAAAAAATATTCAGTGCAACTTTCGGTTAGCGTGTAAATCTATCCACCTCGAACCCGCTTATGAAAGGGCTTATGGTATCAGGAAGTTCTGGCGCGACAGGTCCAAGAGCATTCCAATTCTTTAGAAGCCCCTCACTTATCCTCTTCGATTGATCGACAGATGATGTCAAATTAAACAAAACCGCGAACGAATTCGCATCTTGTGGACAGAGTGTAGTCGTCTGGTTATCCCGATACATTCCAGCGCTTTCAAGCCAAAATGCATTATTGAAATTCGTCTTCAGAGCAGTGGCGTTCTTGGCCCATGCAGATGCTTGGTCGGTGTTATTGAGATAACTAGCTAAATCCGCGGATGTGGTCAGGACCTGTAAAGATTGTGTGTCAAACAATCAAGATAAAATACTGAGAACTCACCCTGTATAATAGTGCATTTCCTTCAGCATTATATCCACCACCGCCAAGTCTAGCCCAGTCCCGCAAACCTGTGATGTTAATCAGCCCTGTTTTGTCGACCTTTCCTTCAAGGAATGCGACAGCTTTGGTGTAGTTTGACCATATTTGCTTTAACCACACTGTATCTCCCGAATAGAGATAATAATTGTCTATGTACGAGGTTCACGGGATATCAAAAAGGTGTGCAGCTAAGAATAGAACGAGATGCTCACGAGTTCCGATGAGCGTCCACGCGTGATATGTGTCAGACCCTTGTTGGCTCAAAGGCGGTCCGGATTCAGGTAATGCTCCAGTGGATGGATTGATTGCGGCAAACATTGTCGAAAGAGCATTGCGCGTAGGAATAAGGTCGTTAGTCGAGACGAATTGAGCCGGAACAGCAATACCCATGTCGCCTAGCGCTTATAAGTAGAATTCCATTCAGACAAAAGAGCAATCACCTGGCCAGACAGCACTGAACAAATCCAAATGGTCGCGTGAGCACAAACAAATATCCCTGCTTCTGAAAGACTTACCGGTCGCGTTTTGCACCATCTACAATGATAGGCCCAGCAACACCAAGATTTGCGTTATTAGCCCAAGCTGCGAGAATGAATAAACGCAATGGTACAAGGAAATCCAGCACGTACTACCGGGAGCAGCAAAGGGTACTTTTCGACCGGTATTGAGAGGAACCGTGTTCGTTTGCACAGTATAAGCGCCTGCATACCACACTAAATAATTTTTTAGCAAATTAAAATACACATTATGATGAATGTACCTTTAGTCAGGAAATCGGAGTCATGATAAAATGGATCTCCAGCGTAGAAATAGCCAGAATACGCTCTTAAATCTTGAACATGGGGCATGAAAGAGATGGCACAAGATACGTTCGAGATAGTCACAGGAGACGCAGAATTGGAAATAATAACAAGGTATCGAAATCCGCCACGTAAAGCAGCGGCGGGTTGAGTCCAAAACCCTGTCTTCAACGGTGCTGGGACGCGCAGAACCCCGTCGAAAGTCGTGTTTTCCGAAGGATATGACGAATCATCAGACGCGGTGGGGCGAATGAACAACGGTGATTCAGTGAATGAGAGTGAAATAGCTGAAGTTGAAGTTATTACGTCGAAATTCATCGATATAAGTCCGCCAACCTGTAAAGAATTAGTATGAAAGTGCTCTCAGTTGTTGAGCGCACCTTACTTCAACCCCGTAGTCCAATGCCACCCATGACCCTTGCCCAGACAGTGTCGCGCTTCCTCGATTCTGAATAAGCCTTTGTACATTCTCTACAGTTCCGTTAGTGGAATGAATAGCAGCTGGATAGACTGTCTTCGATTTCGGTGCTAAGTTGAAGTTGTCCCAAGGGCCAGTAGGAGCGAGCCCAAATACTGTGCTCGAGCACAGAAGAATCAACGGCAGCATGAACAATCGCATATCGTATGAGGATTAGAGGGGAAATGTATGCAGATGAAGTCATGATAAATGTGAGCGAAGAACTCTGTGGTGTCATGGGATACGTCGTTGAACGATTCGAAGACGACAGACGGCCCGGCGGTATCTGTGTTGAGGAGCATGACTAGAAAGAAGCAGGAGGCATTGTGCATTCATCTGAGAATCGGCTTCTATATCACCCAGTTGAAAGATCTAGTTAAGTGCCAGTGAAGAAGGCGCGAGTAGCGTGATGTATATGACGGAGGACCGGCACAATTTAGCGGAGGAGCTGGTTAGGGCATTCAGAAGCAATATGTACATACAATTGGCAACAATGACGTAGATGATGGCTTTTCGGGCTTTACTGTAAAACATTTTGGATCTTTCTCTTTGTGTCGCCACAAGATTTGTAAATTTTGAACATGCAGAAATAAGACACACGATCTGTACTGATACAAAGAGCAATACTGTATAGTCGCTGTTAGCTTAAAGTTTAAAGCTTAAATAAGGCAGATTCACTAGATAACACAGCTAGGAAGAAAATTTTACTCAGACCGTTCGCCACTAGCATCATTCCTTCATCCGCTGGCCACTGATGTAAAATGATAATGCACCTACAAAGAATAAGTATAACAAAAATTACCAGAAATAGTCCACCAAATATTCCACATCTTAGCAGGATGTTTAATACGGACATTTGGAGGAATAGTGATGCGTTCGAATGCACAATATCATGCCAATGTAGGATTCAGCCACATTCCAGATCAAAAGCCGTCTAATAATTGAGTACGCTTATCTCGCAGCCTTGGGTCTCTCCTTCACCTCTTCATCTTTACAGAGATGCAGCATTAGTTTATTGCGATGCTCTGGACCCACACCTGAATAACCCTGGGACCAATCATAAGAGGCGGCATATGCTAAGATGTTACCATTGCGGTTGAATGCACTGGTAGATATAGGTCCAGGTGCAGCGTCGAAGGCTATAGGAGGCGAAATTTCATCAGTTGGAGTTCGAGGTACAGAGAAAGTCTAGGCCTCACTCTTTAGACGCGTACGGGCATCTTTGTCCCAGAAGTGGATGGTGCCATCAGAACCTGTCGGTCACGATTAGAAAGGAACTCCCCCCAAAGTAAAAGGTACATGCCACAGGTGGAGAACGTTCCGTGAGTGGGGTGGAAAGAGATATCATTTACAGCGTAGACAAGAGAGTTGTCCTTGGAGTTTGGTTGATCGCGACGGTGGCACTTGAATGAGAAATTGTTCCTGCATAGAGATAAAGTGTTGAACAGACATTATCACTAAAAAGTATATGGCTTACGATGAGTCCTTCTCCTCGACGTATCTATTACGAACTCCGTCAATGAAGCGCTTGTTGCTTTGATTCATGACTTACTGAATAGCCACTCTCCCCTCAACGCTTCCCACGGCAAATCCACTGTTTTGAGAGGCCGTGAAACAAGAAACCACGCGTGTTTGCCATTTTAGCGGCGACACAATGCTCTGAAGGACTATGAGTAGGAAGATGCATGTAAAAAAATTAGACAGACCTTATACGGCGTAGTCGGGTTGTTCAAGTTAAAGATCTGGATATGGCGCTCAGCAGTCCCCACAACCATAAGTGGGAACTGCACATCGAAAGTGTAGCAACGTTCTGGTAGATTTACGGTTGAAACTGGATTTGGTGTTCTCAGATCCCAATACTACGCAATTTAGCAGATGTGCACAATGGATAGCAGGAGGTACTCACTTTAATCGTCTTGTCCCAGCTGCCTGTGGCAAGAATGCCTGCTTGGGCGTCGATCCATTTTACGACTTTAATTGGCGCGTCGTGCTGCGCTACTTGAGTCATTTGGCCGGTCGCAATGTCGAACATGCGACCCGCACTGTCAGCTCCGCCAGAGAAGATTTTGGTTCCGTCCTATTGAAAGGTCTTAGCAGGGTCCCTACGCGTCAATCCAGGCATTTCATATACCTTGCTCCAGCATGTAGACAAAACAGGGCCCTGATGGGCGTACATCGCCTTCGGAATCGTCTGACCATTCGCAGTCACCTCGTAAATGCGAACCTGTTGAGGGTTCAGTTGAGACAAATTCCGTATCATTGCGAATTACATACGTTGTTGTCCCAGCTACCCACAGCCATGTAATCATTTTGACTAGAGAACGATAAAGAGGAAATAGAGTCGGTGGGAAGATCTGTCACTTCAATGTCCTTCTCAGCAGTCGTTGAGATATTGGTAAAAGCTACCGTGGATTTTCGTGTTGCGTTGGATGAGAAAGCCATTGCGAAGTAGAGCGACAGCTGGATAGAGTTTAGCAAAGAATGCAATTGAGATCCTGTTAAAGATAAAAGTTGGCGGAAGGTGACTCCAAGTTGAATGGGTCTGTTCAGGGTCAGAAACAATGCGGTACCGAACCGCTTCCAACATCCATGTCCTCTTCGAGGTGAACATAAGCTATAATTAGATTAATTTGATAGCATCAAATGAGTACTTGGTTCAACAAGCATAAAACTAGCGTGAATCGTGAGCTTGGCAAAACCTGAAGATATAGGAGATAGAAATAAAGAAAGATTAGGAGGAGAATTTTAAGGAGCATAGACAGAACCTTTATAGTAGAATGAATGTTAATTTATAAAGAAGATATGGACAAGAGGTGAGAAGGAGAATCTAGTTGGTTGTTCAACCCTAGACTCCGTGATTCATGGTGGGCGTCCAAAGAAGTTACAGTGGGAGTTAGCGCAACAGTGAACGAGCGTTAGTATATCGACAAGTAAATAGGACACGGCAACTTCACTGTCACACAAATGCATTGATCGATGATTTGTTGACTCGGACTGACGACGACTGGTTGGGTTTGCGGATGTGCTCTAGAGCTTCGACGCGAGTGAATTTAGACATACAAGGCTAGGGAGTAATCATTTTCAGACCATTCTCGACAAACATCACTCCTCCATCTACATCCATTCGCTGGCCCGTGATATACGATGAAGCTGCGCTTGCAAAGAATAAAACTGGTGCTAGAGGAAATCTTAAATTCAGTGCGAGTGAAAGATATAAAGGATTTAAGCTGACGAATCGATTATCTTATTTGGAGTCCCTGACCGCTTCATTGAATTCCCGTAGTCATTTAGAGGGTGGAACATTGCAAGTTCGTGATAAAAGGGTTTGGCGCGCCTATCGAAATGTAGGTGTCAGCACAGAACATGCCGCGTATAAAATAATAAAACTTGCGTCGAAAAGGACCCTGGGGATATCACATTAACAAGGATTCCGTGAAGAAGACTTTTGCAGAAAGAATAGAGAAAAGATGTTCTACGCTAGCTTTTGAAGCGCTGTACGCTGCAACGATGAACATGATAAACACATACACAGTAACGAGTAGATGATCAAATTGACTGAATTACCAGAAATATTCTACCAAGGATTCCACATCTTCGTAGCGATGGTTGGGTCATGATCACAGAGCCTTTTCCTTCGCCCTGGGCACCTTCCTGAGAAGATGCAGAAACTCTACTGTTACCATATAAGGTGACCATGTAATGACTTCGAATTGCTGCGTCCACTCTTTCAGCAGTGCATCTTTCAAAGCAGCTGGAGATCCTAGAGAGTGGCCTCATGCGGTATTCTAGGACCAAGCAAGTAGTTTGATGCCTGAATTAAGATATCACAAAGGCGTACAATATAAGAGAAGTATTAGCGCGGAAGACTACGTACGTCATTAACAAGAACGCCTCTCGAATCCTCACGCTTATCTACGAATCTTACCAGCTGCTTTATATCTTCTCCAATCGTAACATCACTAACGTGACTGGGAATTCCCGTTGAGCATAGCCAGGAAATATGGTGGAATCAGCACGTACTTAAGTGCCTTTCTAAGTGCGCTATCGTTCAGCTTCTCAACGACCCCCTGAAGGTTCTTCTCTCTTATTCCGATGATATAAACTATCGGGATAGTTAACATTGGCTCTTGGAAAAAGATGATATAATTACCTTTCCCCCCTCCACGCACAAAGCCTTCTGCAATCCATGAGCCTATACCCAATCTACCACCTGTGTTAATAATAGTAAGCTTCAAATTAGGTTAAGACTGAGCATGATAGAAACAGTCTATTCTCACTTGTAATCAAGGTCATCCGATCTGCGACGCTGGAAAGGGAAGATATCACCGCCAGATAAGCTTTCATCCTGCATCTAATCTCCTCTTATACTCGCTGACATATCAGAAGATTGCGATATAGATCACTTTCCACGCATGTTATAAATGAGCGCCACGAAGACGCTGACTGAGAAACTATTGTTTTCAATTCACTGAATAATATTCATATGCTGATGAGACCCCTGCGAAAATGAGATTTAGGTCCGCAGCGAGCTACATAGTGAATACCGGGATGAGATCCCACGAGGAAGCTGATGTGTAGACAGATACAATCAGAAATGGCTATGTTCTTGTGCTACAAAGAGCAATCGGTATGGTTTGGGTTGCCGTGGAAAGACTAAAATAAAAGTCAGTGCAAAATGATTTGAAATGTGCCGGCGTTGATAGTGGTACACTGGTATCAGTCTCCAGATCGTTTGAACACAAGAGAATTGTATGAAGCCGTCGCAGCGATCAAAAATATAGATTCTAGCCAGTACTTGTACATCAGCGAAGAAGACAAAAGCCATCGTGTCCATGGTTTATACGCGTCGTTGGACAAGAATCAATGAACGTAATTGGCGTGCAGAGAACAAAAGCGCGACGCTTTGTAGCGCTGGCAGATGGGGGTCAGGAAGCATCGGAAACAACTGCGTTTGTGGCTGGGCAGACGTGACATTATGTCAGCATCAACCACATCCGCGGACAGCCGTCACAGCTACACTCCCTTTCTTCATCTATACCAACAACTCACCGCCCTCGTCTATGGAGTCTCTAAACCTCAATACCCTGGCGAGCTCACTGCCTACAGCGCAACAGAATGCAGAGAAAGAGCTGTTGAACAACTTCAAGGGTGAGCTGCAAGATTTCCCGCACTTTCTTATCTCAGTCTGATCTTTTTTTGACCTGTAGCGGCTGCTCTGAGCATAACGACGCTCTATCGTACTTCGAGACAGAACTCGAAGCGCGCCTACAATGCCGGGTACGCAGCAGCGTGCGAGGACCTGCTGAGCATGATCCAGCAGGGGGTTTCGGTAGGTGGGGTTGGAGCGCCTGGGTCCGGATCAGGGTCGCACGATACAGAAGGAGGAGGAATGACGATTGGGAGGGTGATGGACTGGACAGAGGCAAGGCTGGAAGCGATAAAGTCAAGAGAAGAGGAAGAAGACGAAGAGGAGGAGCGAGAGAAGGAGAAGGAGCGTGGGAGGCCATCGACGTCGGCTGTTCCAGTACAGAGTGCACCCAAGGCTAGTGGCAGCAAACCAACAGCGGCCAGCGTCTCTGCTCATAGACCAAACAATTTGGTATTTGCTAAAGGCTATCTAACTGACTTTCCTTGTACTCATGTTAATTCCCAGCCATCATCACTGCCGACTCCGAACTCGCCTGTCGGCCAGACCAATAACAGCCGCCTACCAGAACCTCTATCTCCTTCACCGCCTCCGCCAACAGCTCTACGCCCTATACAACGGCTTATGAAACCTCGTCCATCAGCTAAAGGAGATCAGGTCACTCAATTTCCTCCAGCATCTAACGGCCCATCAAACATCAACTTCATGCCCGACAACATGTCATCCATTCCCTCCTCTCCTCCTTTCCCCGATACCCCGATATCGATTGGTGCGGGAGCGAAACGTCGACACGCTATGATGATGATGCTCGACTCTGCCTCATCACCAGTGTCGATAAACGGCGGGTCAACATCGAATTCCTCGCCTGGCACACCTGGAAGCGCTCCCGGAGGATATGGGAGTTCCCTGAGTCATGGCACTGGCTCTACCCTCTCTCGAAGACGGACAAGAAACTCCCGGAATCTGCCTCTACAGCAGCCTCAGAATCAGAATATCAATGTGACTCAGGCGGCGTCAGAATCTATGGACGTCGAGGAGGATGGAAGGGAGCGGAAGCGTGTCGCCCGTGAACGGAGACAATAGGCTCACTGATTTCGCTCGATTTCGCCCAACAGTCTGCTGCATCGATCACATCACTACCATCTCTTATTCCCCGCATTTCATCATCAAGATCAACATCGAGGGCGTGACCTCCAGTTTTGTATTAACTCCCATCCACCCATCCCATTCCGATTCATATCCATATCTTTAGTAGTAGTAGTAGTAGTAGTAGTAGTAGTAGTATTAGGTAGTCATAGCATACAGTTTTCAGTTTCATGACAATACGTTTTACGATCTTTCCCCCTTACATTATTCCGCTGCAGTCCATTCCCCCTCTTTTCCTCGCATCCCAATTCCTCTTTACACGAACGTACCTGTATGGACATGCGATGGACCATGCTAGATGGATCTTTAATCGTAGACACAGATACGGTTCTATAAGCAATTGTATCCTTATTCAGTTTCCTTCTAACTGCTCCGAGATCGTCTTCATTTGAGCTTGAATCCAAATTGGACAGAAATACGAAATTGAACGGTAGAGCGGATCGGGGCGTCTCCTTTCTATCCAAACAAGCAACACTCGATATTTCGACCACTAGCAGTCGCGTTTCCGAAATAGCGCATAACGAAATGATAAAGCTGACGTCTTTCCATCCGGAGGTCCTTGCAGTCATATATGACCCATGTGCGGATGTGCGCCCTCTTACCTGAACAATGCATCCTGAAAAGATTCGATTACACGGTAGCTTACGGCTGAATGACTCGTTCTGGAGAAAGAAGTTTCGACGGACCTGTACATATATAAGTTCTGTCTACGAACCTCGATTGTTCAAAACCTTTCGTATGTCCGTTGAGCATCTAGAGAAGACGCTTCCACAATTTGGTGCACTGGCCACACGCACAACCCGCAGTGAGATATCCACAACGCCTCGTGATACATAATTTAGCATCATTTGACGGATTTGCCAAGTACATAACCTTCTTGACGACGTTGTACTGAAGATTGAGCAGCAACGAAGGGTATGCTTGAGCCAGAGTTCCAGTCTTTGAAGAATATCTGGAAGGAGTGATTTTGAATGGAGGAGAGATGTTGTCGTCCAAGTCCTATCTGCCATGCACCTTCTTGAAGACATTGATTTAGCTAGGGTATGCTGGAAGGCTCTACTTTTGGACACCCTACCTTGACTGCACAACTTTAGGATTCAAGCATTGAATAGTCCATGATTCACGGAGATTGCACTCACCAGATCTTCAGTCAATTTATGTGAACTATGTGTCATCAATGAATCAGCCATATGCACAAGTAACGTTACTTGACCTCTTGAAGTATGTACCAGCACCACTACCCTTCAAGCAGCCGTGATACCGTAGATTGGACATTAGAGGATGTCTATCATGTTCGAAGGCTAGTTAGCATTCATGCTTACTTGGTTATCTCCGAGAATACGAATAAAATCTATAAGTAGGATCTCTGACAAAATGTAAGTATCATACTATCCTCTTAACCTCCTCCACCTTCTTCTCGACCTCCACTTTCGTCTCTTCTACATTCTTCTCTACAGTGGTCTTAGCCTCTGCAGCTTTGTGTTCTACGACACCCACGGCAGCAGCAGCGCTAGCCTCAGCGCGCTTGAAGGCACCTTCTGACCATCCAAGAGTCTCCTTGATCTTGAGTCCAGTTGCTTCCTGGATCTTATCTACAGCCACAACCGCTCCCCGGTTGATCTGCTCTCGGCCATTGGCGGTAGCGTCTTTTATCCGCTCCCATGTCATGGCGGTGTGTGCCTTTGCGATATCATGCTTCTCAGCGAGGGTAGGGAAGTATGTCTCCTCTAATGACGCCAAGTAGGCGGAGAGGTTGGCTGTGGTTTGGGGAAGGAAGTGGTTTGCGGAGAGAACGAGAAGGGTTGGAGGTAGAAGAAGACGAGCGGCAAGGAAGCGATTGCGGGCAATGATGGAGCCACTGAGGGTGGCAATGCCGACGTACAGCAGGCCTGGGGTCAGAGATTCTTGTGGAGAGATTATTGACTTAACACGGTCTACATATTGATTAATATTAGTTTCGAAAATGAAATAACAGGACTCACTCTCAACCGCGTGTTCAACACCAATCCATTTCGATACCCAACCTTGCACATGGGCATGAGCTTCTGAATATGCCTCTTGCGCCTGACGTCGCGCGATACCAATGTGTTTCTCCAAAGGTGACGGTGATTCAACAAGCAAGATTTCGGGTTCAGGGGCAGGGTATATCGATGCCTATTATTTCATTGAATTAGTATCGATCTCAGGCGTATTTTGAATCCACGCGAACCTTCTGCTGGGGCTCGTGAAGTGTTAGAGCAGTCGCCGCGGCCGAGGCCGACAGAAGCGTCCTTTGTGGCTGAATTTTCACTATAAGTTTGAATGAAAGACTAGTAGCTGTAGCACTACTCACCAGACGAGAAGCTGCCCTGAACATCGTACGACGGTAATGAACGTGAAAACTATGAATTGCTCGAAAGTTGCTTGGTCGGGATTGGTCGGGACAGCGACAAAGCTGTTTACATCGAAGGCTGGCGCCAAATATTGTACACGACGCGTCTGACAGCGAACTCCACTTCAAGGTCAACGTCCCGACAACCTCAACCCTACTTCTAACGGGCTACTCAAACTAATAAACCGCCCTCTATGCGGTTATTCGCGCTATTTGGGGCGCTATTATACGTGGCCAGCACCTCCTGGGCCCTGCATGAGTCTGACGTTGGTGTTATGGACTGGCATAAGCGTCTCGTAGGCGTGCCATTAACTGGATCTGTGGCTACGGCACCTACTTTCTATACGGCTGGGAATAAGAGTCTTATTCTGACTGCAACAAATAACAACGTTTTGGCGGCATTAGATTCAGAAGATGGTTCTATTGGTACGTAATGTATGTTTAGAATTTGACCGATGACAGAACGATATCTTCATAGCGTGGAGATATCTTTTCGAACCAGAAGATAGAATAGCAGCGTTTTATAAGGGGGCCGATAGTATGTCTGCTCTTAAAACGCGTTTCGTGCGCTTACCCTAACATGTAGTGGTTGTAACCCTCTCTGGACCTGGGGGTTCTACTCTTCGCACATTCGAAACTCTGACTGGAGAAATCATTCTCGAAAAGCGCATGCATTCTCCTGAACTAGGGCACCTTGCTGAACCGCCATATCTTGGGAAAGCAGTCGCCTTCGTCCCCAACTCCTCAGACGTGTATATCCTCACCAATGGATACACCATCCAACATATGGATGGCAACACCGGGGACATTAAATGGACATGGTCATCGCCTGATCAGAGGTATGTCAGGATTATTCTACGTTCAATTCGTGCATTAACCATTTCCGTAGCTCCCTTGTAATCTATTCCAAACTCGTATTCACTTCGTCTGCGCTCTATGCCATTGGTCTCGCGAAATCAACTGCGTCACTCACGTTACACGTCACCTCTTTCTCTCCAGCTACAGGAGAGCTTATCCACTCTACAAATATACCTTCAAGCATCGAAAACCCCTTCGCGCAATTCACCACACTCACACACCCTGAGGTTAGCATACCGCGTGCTGTATGGCTGGAGAATGGCGCAGTGAAATCATTTGGCCTCGTGCCCAAACTGACTGGAAAGCCTGTTTCAGTGAAAGGCGAGGAGTACGAAGGAATTTCGGATATTGGGCTGGGAGAATATGGACGTCTGGTTGGCATCAAGAAAGATGGTTCCGGGAAGGTACTCAAGCTTTCGAATGACGGACTCGAGTCGTTTTGGGAATTCAAAGAATCTGTAAGATTCACTTCGCCCTCTCGAGACCATCATTTGACCCTGCCATGCCGATTAGGCAACTTCAGAGCAACATGCCCCCTCCGCTTATGCTGGAGGTATAGATAAAAATGGAGACCCGTACGTTGTGCGTGTTTATTGGTCACATACGATGAAGGTAAGCTCTGGACATGTTATTTTAATTTCAAACAAAACATTCTTATCCACGACTTTAGCAAGCAGTAGCGGACACTTTCTCCGGTCATCTCGCAGAGGGACGGGGTCTCTCCACTGGGTCACTGTTTCCCTTCGACAGCCGAACACACGGTGTTATCAGTCATGTACGTTTTTTTACTCTCTTCAACGACTTAGCTCAACCTCGACGTCCTCACTAGGTTGCACTTTCCGCATCCAACCAGTCTCAATATAAAGTTATTTCACGCATTGTCCTGACCACCTCTACTGGAGCTATTCAGGTTTGGGAGCAAGGTCAACTTCTCTGGACACGCGAGGAGAGTTTGGCTACCATAATGCTTGCCGAGTTTGTCGAGCTTCCAGAGAAAGTCGTTGCAGAGCGCCTGGCAGCACAGACTGACGAAGAACATTGGTTTGCCAGGGTAGCCAGGCAGCTGAAGAGCACACAGAATCTACCACAGTACCTTTTACATTTCGTCAAGCGGTTCGTTACAGGCTCATATGCGTCTGCTTCGTCATCTGCCGCTGTCACTACCGCAGATGCAAAACCCTCTGGCCCTCTAGCAAGAGACGCCTTTGGATTCCGCCAGGTCATTGTTGCTGCTACCGTAATGGGGAAAGTATATGGTATTGACTCCAGCAATGGTGATATTTTGTGGAGCCGCGTGCTTGGTCTTGGATGGGCTCAGATGGTTGGAGGACGGGTTCAGCCTGTGAAGATGTTTGTAGTCAAGACGGTCAGCGACGGCGGTGACCCTGAAGTGGTTCTTGTTGCGCAAAGGAGAGCAGATAATGTAAGGGCTTCTTACCTCCATCCGACTTCCATTCAGTTAACTGAAGTCGTTGTAGACTTTAGTGGATACTGTGATCTTCCATTTTAATGCTGTAACTGGCGAGGACGCAAGAGGCGTCTCACCTGCCGACGAAGTGTTTGAAGGCCTGGATATCATCTCTGGTCCCATTGTGGAGGCATATCTTCTGCAGAACGATACTAGAGTTGTAATTCTTCTGGACGAGTATCTTCAGGTTCACCATTTCGCCTTTTTATTTCTGCGGTTGTTGATGGCTATTTCCTCCACAGGTCTACTTGTATCCTGATACCCCAAAAACACAAGCAGCGTTCGTGCAAGCCGCCCCTTCTCTCACATTCCCGCTCAGGACCAGCGCGGGAGGACAACGCCGCCTCACTGGACACCAGGTTGCATTGAACCTTGATGTCTCTGAGCGATACGTTGCCTACCCGACATGGACACTCTCTCTTCCTGAAAAAGAAGATATCAGTACACTCATCCCAGCCATGCGTGGTCCTGTTGCTTCGTTGGGCAAAGTCCTCGGCAACAGAACAACACTTTATAAGTATCTTAACCCCCGCCTTTTCGTCCTTCTTACTGCCAGTCATGCAGTTGAGCCCACAACTTGTGGATTGTATGTCGTGGACAGCGCCAAGGGCACCATCGTGTACCGTGTTGAGTTACCTAGCAGTGGAGGGAAGTGCGATATTAAAACATCCCTAACTGAGAATTGGCTGGTTTATCATTATTACGATTCCGACTCGGATGGTACCAGTGACGTGCGCAGGAGTAAGGGGTATCGTATGGTCACTGTAGAGTTGTATGAGGGACATGGTGTTGATCAGAAGACTCGAAGGTAGCCGTGGCTTTCATGCTCGTGGAAAATGAGTAACTAATGTCCTTATTCACTAGCTCTGATATGTCCGCTTACTCGAACGAAACTCTGGACCTCACTGCGTATGAGCAGGCATACGTATTCCCTCACGCCATTACTGCTCTGGCTCCTACATCGACCAAGTTTGGTATCACCAGCAAAGACTTGATTGGTATGTTTTGAATCCTAAAATACTGGCCACTCGTATATATATGCTTACCGTCTCTTCACAGTTGCCACACGGAACAATAGAATACAGTCTTTCCCGCGTCGTCTGCTGAACCCTCGTAGACCAAATAGGAAGACCACTGCAGAAGAGGCGGAGGAGTATCTCATCCCTTATGATCCTGTCCTCCCCGACGATCCTCGGAGAGTGCTCTCACACACATACGAGGTATGTACTTCTCTTGCGGCGAAAACGTGGCCACTTTCTAACGCATTCGAGCAGGTCGCGAATGTTCAGCAGATCGTTACCTCTCCTGCGCTATTGGAATCAACATCTCTGGTCTTTACCCTTGGCTTAGACTTATTCCTTACCCGCGTAGCGCCCTCAAATACGTTCGATGTCCTCAGCGAGAATTTCAACAAGGTTCAACTAGTGCTCACCGTGTCAGCACTCGCAGTGGCGATTATGTTCACAAAACCTATGGTACAGAGGAAACGACTACGGGAGAAGTGGTACCAGTAGAATTGTAATTTATAGATATTACACCTTCAATGCATATTTATTCATCTCTTCTTGTGCTCGTTGACGAGGTTGATATTCCCACGCCTGAGATAAGCGCTTATCGCACTGAGAACGTCGTTCTCTGGCTATTGTATACATTCCTTCCTCAACATCCACTTTTCCTCCTCATTCTTGTATATCATCGCTGAAATTCCAGTTGAAGCTCTAAAAACCCCTGGAGCTCGTTACGAAGGATAGTCCCCTACATACCTCGTCATCATCACCGTCTTTTTCCTGTTCTGTGAGCAAGGCGGAACCTCGTCCCACTGCCTTACATTCCACACAGAAACTCGTCTACTATAATCATGCCCTATGATCCGGACAAGTGGATAACGCAGCTAATGTCCTGCGAGCATCTTCCAGAACCAGAGATGAAGGCGCTCTGTGATCGCGTCAAAACGATTCTACTTGAAGAGTCCAATATTCAGCCCGTCTCCAGCCCGGTAACAATATGTGGTGATATCCATGGTCAGTTTTGGGATGTATTAGAGCTTCTTAGGAAAGGAGGAGACGTCCCAGAAACAAGTTACATCTTTATGGCACGTACGTTGTTCTATGACATGGATGGTGGTGAGCTGATTTGGATTGGTGGTGGCTCCGCTTCATATAGGGTGACTTTGTTGACCGAGGGCACTATAGCCTTGAAACGGTGTCATTATTATTTGCCTTGAAGGCAAGGTATGTCATACGATATTCTTTATGAACGTTACAGATGCATATTTGTGGGCAGATACCCAGATAAAGTGACTTTACTTCGGGGAAACCATGAGAGTAGACAAATCACACAAGTATATGGATTCTTTGGTGCGTAATTGAAGTCTCGACATCTCTCTTTTCTCGTTTACATATACTCGCAGATGAATGCCAACAAAAATACGGTAACGCAACAGTCTGGAAAGCATGTTGTAGCGTTTTCGACTATCTTAACCTTGCTGCTGTATGACACCAACACCGTATCTCCAGCTCAAACTGAGCTCGTCTACCTCTAGATCATCGATGGCGAAGTTTTGTGCGTGCATGGTGGCCTCTCGCCCGACATTCGGACATTAGATCAAATCCGCGTACTGTCAAGAGCGCAGGAGATTCCGCATGAGGGTGCCTTCTGCGGTACATGATCCTCTCACCCGCTCGCTGTTCTCCTGGTTGCTAACGTGCACTTAGATCTTATGTGGTCAGATCCTGATGATATCGACAACTGGGCTGTTAGTCCTCGAGGGGCTGGGTGGCTGTTTGGTGGGAATGTGACACAGGAGGTATGTCATTGCAATTTTATCACCTTCGTATACCCCTTCTTACTTCTATGATCCGACGTACCTGCAGTTCAACCACGTCAACGCCCTATCTCTCATCGCCCGTGCGCATCAACTTGTTCAAGAGGGATACAAATACATGTTTGATGAGCAGCTTGTGACTGTTTGGTCTGCGCCGAATTACTGTTATCGCTGTGGAAACATGGCATCTATAATGACGGTACATGAAGATGGAAGCCGTAGCTTTACGGTTTACGATGCGGCGGAGGAGAATGAGCGAGATAGGGGACTCCAGGGGAAGAGAATGGTGAGATTCATGCTCACCTTTGATGCCATGCGATACTGATTATGTCTGCAGGGGAATATGCCGTATTTTGTATGATTGTATTTATACTATATATATATGTATTTTCTGTCACTTGGCGTCATCCTCTCCCCAGTCCGGATATTTTCATATTTGCGGAGTTAGCTCTTTCCATCACTTATTACATTCTCTAATATGTGGTAAAACCCAATGACAGACGGCTCGTATTGTGGATACTTCACCAAGGTTCATTTGCACTTCTCAAGATCCAAGAAATTAAATCTTTCTTTCAAGCTGAATTATCTGGTTATGATTGACATTGGCAAAGAACGGAGATGATGTACTAAGACAAACTACAGAAGCCAGCTGCGTTTGCGTCAACCGCTAAAGTCTAAAGTGGGGGTTTAAATCTATCACCCTGTTCGCTTGGAGTGATTATCCACTAGGAGAGTAAGGTAAGTGTCAGAAAATATAATGGATGAATGGTAACAAATTTGGCCTTACACACGAGGGACAGCAGTTGACGGGCCTAATACGAATGAAGGAGTAGGGTTAACGAGGTACAAATCTAAGAACATTAATCAGGCGTACCTGGATCGGCAGACAATATAGGGAAAGGAGTACTCTTACACTGAATCGGATGGCTGTAGTCAGCAGTGGGTTACAATTATAAAATTGATGGTGCTCACAGAGGCTTCAATATCGGCATTTGTCTTCCCAGCAGGAAGCGTAGTGGCCTTGAGAAGTGGTTTAGGAACAGGAATAACATCAGAGCAATCCGTCATTAGAAGGCGGAATTGACCAAGTGTAGCCAACTTCGACATAGCGGCTCGAAACCTCGAAACCATGAGGTCATGGTTTGCTATGGATACCGAATGTTTTAGAAAGTTATCAAGGAAAGGGGATGAAAACCCACTGACTAATATATGATTGCCATTGACAAGCAGTTCTTTGAAGTCAATCAGATGATGGCTTGTCAAATTGATGGTGAAATAAAATACCGAGGGTCGCGAGCGAATAGTGCATCTGACTGGAGGCGAAATTCGCCACGAAGAGGCGACATAAGCTCGCCCTTGCGAATGCCATTGCCTGGGGTAACGGTACCTTTCAGCAGCGTCTAAATTGGCATAAAATGCGATAAATTAGCTGTAAATGTGATAACGCAATCAGTGCTCACCTCCAAGTGAAAATTAGCATCAAACACAGAAGGGGTAGAATCAAATGGTGTCCCCTATCGTTAGTTTGAAAGGTTGTGAGAACATGGGCTTGAGTCTGGGAGACTGGCCACTAACCGGGATGCTTGGATCGATATTATCCTGTGCCGCAATAGTGTGCGAGGCCAACAAGTCGACGATTTCGGCAGGATTGAAGCCTGCGTCGCCCATCCGAGCGATGATTGAATCTACAGAGTCACTAGGCTCTGGAACAAGGAGATCAGGAGATGGTAAAGAGAAATTCAAGCGCCCGGCCATAAATTCCAAACGAGGAGCTCCGATACAGTTAGATACGCCAACAGCGCCTGCAAACTGAATCCTGTGTACCATGATAATGTTAATTAATATCCCAAGAGATGGAGCGGAACATACATATCACCGTAGGAGACGCCATGTTTTAGAGCGAACGGCCGCTGGAGTTCGATGATATCGTCAGTACCTTCATTAGCAGCTTCGTATATAATATTTTAGTGGTGAAGGATGTAATCAGAAAATATGCACGAACCATATCTTGTCTCGATATCAGAGTGCGCCATGATCGATCCATCTGAATGTCCATGAAAATCTCATCAAAGGGTTAGGTGAGATTTTGGTACACACCTGCCCCTCCTCCACTAAAATAGAAACGTCCAATCAGCTCCACTTCATAATCTTTAATGTGAAAAGCGAATCACCCGAACTTAAGTCTCCTCATCATCTTAGGTGAGTAGCCGATTGCATCGTGAAAGGTAAGCTTTGACAAGACGTTCGATTCAGCTTTCAAAAATATTAAGTAGAACATACCCGTAGGGACTAAAACGTTATGATAGAAAAGATGTTCAGTCATATTCGCAGATCAAGGAATGAAACTCTCACCTCGTGAACTTCCTCGTCTACAAAACATATAATAGGCAAAATGTATCGAAGTAAACAGCAAGTATACTTACTGCATTGTCCCCCATCAAATCTGTGTCGGAAATAAATTATAAGCGTTTATCTTAAAGCTCTATCAACACACGTACAAGTTTTCCTGGATGTCATCGAGAACATCGTACCACACGCAACACTTTATTCTCTAACAGTGAGTTTAACATCAACCACGTATATTCAAATGCTCACGGAAGTGCGGGATGCGGTTCTACCTTTACTGCATGTTGCCGAATTGAGTGTGGTCGGGATTGCACCAGTGGTAATGAAGAGAGAGAATAATAAAAGAATGAATGTGGTGAACATCTTGAATGTAAAAGTTGGAAAAGAGAGTGAGTGAGTGAGTATAGTGTAGCAGCATTGACGAGGGACTCGCTCGTATATATAATATTCACATTTACAAATTCGCTGGACCCTGTTGGTCTGCTATACCGCTCCCACTGACATCCGTTTATGCTGAAACTGTCCTGCAACATAGTATGACATAGTGATCAAATTCTTCGTGAGGGCCTGTCGTCAAGGAGGTGACTGTACAGGGCGCCGACATAAAAATATTTAACAAACCGAGTGTAACATGGGCCCTCCGACGACAACTCAGAGACCGTAAAGTCGGACCTGCTAGATGACGTCCATCTTTGTGTTCCTGGGGTTATCGTGTAAGCCACTGTTGCATTGAAGGATGGTTTGATCTCGGAGATTAGTGGGGGGTTTGATGCTTCAGACTGACTTCGAGACAGTATCATGTGGTTGCGGCAGGAAATCAAGATGACACAGGGGGGGAACTCCGGGCCTGAAGGCAGCCTGGACGCATATTGGACTCTGCTAAAGTTTGAAGCTGAAGAGCTGAAGGCCAAAGCCTCCAAAAATAGCAGCGGCAATCGCCGAATATATGGTAAATTTTGGCTGACTTCCCAGCAACTTCCATATTTACAGATGCTGGGCTCTCATCCACGGATATAATTTATTCATTACTTCAACGCACGCAATATCGCCGCAATTTTAGTCCTTTTTCTTCTCATCGTTATACCAATATTCACTTAACATTACGTTCTACTGCAAAGGTAAGTACTTACTCTTAAACGACGGGATGCCAATTATGTGTTGCCGCTTTATAACTCATTAATCATCCGGAAAGTAGACTCGATCCTCCCTATTCACCGCTTATTTTTGAATTCACGTGCTTGTCATGTTTCGCATTTTCAAGTTTGGTATACGAAAGAAAAGTGCAGTTCAATCATTCCTGGCTCCTGAGTCGGTGCTGGATGACTGGCTATCCAACACGATTATCTTTGGCGACGCATTACAAGCAGCCGGTTAATTCTCACCGTTTCGGTACATATAGGGGAGTGCTGGTATATTGATAGCATTTCTGGAGCCCACACAAATAGCATCGCGTTTAAATCCCTCTTATGTATACTCAATTGATTGTTTGTCTAATACAGCAATTGCACAAGAATATTGACTACAAGTATTTAGTAGAAGTATAGTTACGATCTTGAAACACTTAGAACAAGAAGTACGTCAAAATTCAGCTGCAGCACTATTATCAGAAAAATTCAAGGGAAAATGCAGAGAAGTAAAGACATGCACAATTCCTCTAAGCGTGTTCCTTTATCTCCCATTCAGTGTTCCTTGTACTACGTTACCGTGGGAATGTTACCTCACATTTCTCCAGTCTACACCCTCATCGAAGCCCTTGTCCTCCTATTTGTCTCCAGCGCCATTGTTAATGACATCCGCTCCTTCCTCCTCTGGCAGTGACACTGTGCCCTCACGTATGAAACCATTAGCGATGAAACAAGGATCGTCCCTCTCACAGCATGCTGAATGCCAATACCTGCAATCCAGCACGTCCCGTCTGATGGCCCATCGCCCACCTCACCCCACTCCCAATCCCCTAACGACTGTGCCCAGGAACTCAGGTATCTCATCCTCAAGTGCATCCACCAAACCGACGTGATTCATGGAAGCGAGGATCGAAGATGATCGGTACAGAGTTGCGTACGAGTATTGGGTCACGCAACTCCTACACTCTCATGACAGCTTTCAGGGCCGTCTGAAGTTCGAGACTCGTAAGATGGTACTTTGAATGAAATGATTGTCTCTGACGCCTTGGGGAACCTCTCGTAAGTTATTTGTTCCCCTCAATTCACTGATTTTGGTGCCTATCCTGCTCTGTCTTCCTTCAGACCGTTAAGACTGCTTGCTCTCCAGCTCACAAATCGTTGCATTATGGATTATGGAATGTGGTTATGGGATTGACTGTCGCATAAGGGCTCCTGGATGAGGACGTCTGAGATTTGGTGAAGTCTTATGTAGCCTCGTTATGACGCTATTGGCTGATTTACTCAAATACGCGAACCGCGTCCAAACCTACTCCAACATCCGAAACCTCCGACATGCACGATACACGATACGTCGTTCTCTCTAAAGTTGGTACTTACCCCGTCGTTTATTAGAAACACAAGATCCTTTGACGCCCGTTTCTTTCTGCAATTGGTTGCACAGCTGGAATATCAACTCATAGAATCGAAGCAGTGCATACACGCCTGCCTACAAAGGCTTTCTTTGATCTCGCAAGTGCAAGGCTCACTGTCATCCAAGTATCCAAACACAAGCCTTAGCTACCGCGTGGTCTCAAGCTCAAGCATTATTTAGTGAAATCATTACGCTCCGACTGTGTAACGATCTTCACAATTTGTACTTTCGGAAGTTTGGCTTGCGATTGAGGTTGAAGAGGGTCAAATAGAATAGTTACGAGTATTACATAGTTGTGTAGTACGTAGAATGAAAATAAAATATGTTTATTATGAACTATTCTCCGGAACTAATGTACATCGCGTACTCTAAGTGTATGATGGTCTACTTAACTACCGTTCAACTTAACTCTTATGACTACTAACTTAGTCCTGAATACCTTCGGTAGCTCTTCATTGTTAGTATGTAGGATGGGCTACTAAGACGTACTACTCTGGAGATGAAACGGGCAACAAGGAACAGAGTCGGAGGGAGGAATGTGAAGGGAGATCACAAAGGAGATAACATATATATCAAGCCAAGGAGGCGTTGTATAGCAAGGACGTACTAGGCAGTCGGACCAACCTATATATGCACTCGTTCAAGGCGGGCTGTAAAGAGAACAACAGTTGCAATAGGAGGCGATGCGAGAACCCGCGTTTTCTAGTATAATAGAGTCAAAGGTGCAGTAGAAGGTTGGATAGGCAATGGCACGGATGGACACAAGAAGAGGTACTTACGAAGTAAAGACCACCACTGAACCCCCTAAAGCAAGCCCTCAATACCTGTTCCATATGCCTGAGGATATCACGAGAGACGATGGCCCAGCCAGACTTGTTATGACGGACGGAGACAGACGGAGGTTGGATCCAGAGTCGTGCATAGAACGTGTCGGGTAGCTAAGGAAAGAGAGTCAAGAATCACGAAATAGGTATAGAATAGGCAAAAGGCAGGAAAGCACGCATTACTTGCCGAGTACAGAATTCGAACCACTCTCCAAATCTCTTCGTGTACTCTTTGAATTGTGGTCTCGCTTTACTAGTGGGAGGGCCACCATACTATTCATATAAGAGTTCGCATATAAGGTCCGGCAATTGTCCTTGAGGCCTGAAGTGGGGGATTCATCGAGCAGAGGCAAAGCGACGGCGTAGGTGCAGAAGGATGCGAGGCTCGATTGATCAATAGTCTCAGAGTATCGTGTGCACTTGATAGGGAGGGATAGCGAGCAGTGGATGAATTGAATTGGAGGAGAGCGTTGAAGTTTCGACGCGTACGTCAAAGGATCAAGTTCATGGTAGATGCGGACCGCGATTGGCGCGTGGGAACCGAGTAGCAGGTTCACTGCAGCGGGCTAACTCGCGGTCTAGATTGCAAGGCCTATAGAACTACGTCTTCTGCTAGAAAGCTGTGAAGAATGCAGATCTCAACCAGCCGGACCAAGCCAGAAGACTCAGCGAGCGGCTAAGACCTTCTAATGAAGACAAAGGATATACTCTCGTGAGACGTAGTTTCAAACAAGTCGAATTGGCAGGCTAGTTACCTCCTCTTTCATGCTCAAGCCACGATCTTTCCGCTTTCCTTGCTCTCCTAGTTCGAGGATGTTTTTTTTTTCCTCGATTGGGGCCAATCACTGACTCTGAGGGATTTTCCTATCTTCAATCGTCCTGTTTGCGAATTCGATTGAATGTAATTTATTTTGTCATCAATTCAGGGTATATTTTACAGCTTCGAAGTTTATATCATCACTTCGAATTCCATTCACGCTGCCATTCTCATAGTCATGCCAACATCGCGCCGGAGAAGAGCATCTAGGTATTCTTAAACGCCGCTGAGACGTCAAAGGCAGTGTGTACACGCTCATATATTGTTGTGATGCCGCCTTATCATAGCTCATCGATCATTCGCAGGTAGAACTCACTCCTCTTTACTTTCCACCAACTGGAGAATGCCCCTGCCTAACATGTTTCGCGTTTCTGCTGTACGAAGGACGAAAAGTGCAGGCCAACCCTCCTCGGCGCGGGATGACTGGCTCTCCAACGCGATTACCTTTGGCAAAGCATTACAAGCAGCGGGCGAATTTGTACCGTTCCCATACATCAAAGGGGCAGCGGGCATATTAGTAGCGTTACTAGAGCCCATACAGGTAATATCATATTTAAATCCTTCCCACATATATTCTGAGTTTACTTGTAGCGACTGTACAAGAATCGTGACGATTACAAATGTTTAACGGACAGTATAGTTACTATCTTGAAGCACTTAGAGCAAGACGTACGGCGGAATCCAGCTGCAGCGCTAGCTTCTGAACTATTCAAGGAGCAATGCAAAGAGGTAGAGAAGTGCGTGCTTCCTCTCATATATCAGATGGAACCTACAGCGGTTAATATCTAATCCAGTTTCCTGCGGACCGTCACCGAGGACTTACAAGCAAAATTTGATCCTTCAAACATGAATGGGTTCAAGGAAATGTGGAGTTCTGGTTCCCTACGAGATCTCATTGCTCAGTGCCAGCGGGGTGTAGATAAAATGTGTACAAATTTAATTGTGAGTACGACCATAGTATATCCCTAGCTCGAGTGTTCAAGTCCTTTACTTACATATGGACTGAAGCTTCGAAATACCAATTGTACACGTATGTACATAGAAGGAAATTGCCAAGCACTTGTACAGTTGACGCAGAGAGATAATAGTCAGGATATCCCTGCGGCAGAGAATGATCTCCGACTTTTAGATGTAAGCGCTCAGTTCGTTATCGCGAACTTTTCTATGTACTGAATAATAATCAGTATCGCCAATATTTAATCGGGGATCTGAGATTACTAGCTGGTCAATATCCATCGGATCATACTGTGGATACATATGCAGTTGCACTGCCTGATTGCAGTGAAAGAAAATCAGTGCGGTTGTATCGAGGAAAAGATGCATACAAGGTAGGCACTTTAGTCTTTCATTGTACTAAATCTTGATCGTCTTGTCACCGATTAAGCGCTGGAAATCAGAATTTGATGTTTTATCCCGGCTCCGGTACGCCATTGTTTAAAAGCAGCTTCTTATTCATAACTAATATTTAAGCTAAGTCATCCTCATATACAACAAATCTATGGAGTTATCCCTTCAAAGAACCACCCCGGACTTATTTTCCACGAAGGTAATTTAATGCAGTTGCAATCAACCAAAGCTCACAACTTTGCTCTATAGATACATCGATCGAAGCATTTAGTTTCCAAGAGCACCTTTCAACTGTTAATCCGATCAGATGTACTTTTTTCAATTATAAGTTTGTAAGCTCTTTTATCGCATATAAATTCCGTCATTTATTCATACAAATATAATTTCTGCAGCTGAAAGCTTATAAGGTACTCATAGATCACCCTATTTCTTCGTGAATATTGTTTTTATCAAGAGCTATTAGGATGTTATGGGCTATCTTCGAGAGTTCGTACAGTTGCAAAGACCCCCTTATCCTTGGTTTAGTTTTAAAGAAGAATTCAAGATCAATCTCAGCCTATATCGTTTTATATGGTATGTAGACAAGCAAGAGCATATCTTCGTGACACTCGTTGAACAAAAAACATCAGTATGTTTGAATTTCATTAAATTTTTATTCGTTGACTCATCAGTAGTACTTACATCAGACAGTACCATATACCCATGGCGACTATCACGTATATGTTAACAATAAGGTTATTGAAACAAAATTGGGGCATAATTTTTTGGATATAGAATTTAACATGTGTAATACCCTATCAATCGATACCGAACATCACATATACAATCCTCTACCATCAAGCAAACTAGAACCTCAAATTAGGAACTTCCACACCATGTTGACTTTCTTCCTCTACGAGGACAGACCATTTGGTCACCAACACTCCAGGACAAGGGTTGGTGGGATCACCATCGATCACCCATTCATCGGTGAATTACATCATGTTGCTCAGCTCCCTCCACCATCAGTCCAGCGATTATTCCCTGGAGGGAAACCAGCGGCAAAATTCTACTCGAATGTTCTTATAGAAAGTGACGTAGTAAATGGCAATTTACATCGGTTAATCTATTTTATTTACTTGACTTAAGATGATTTCTGATGACTTTAGTCTCACAGGTTCACCGTAAATCCCAACGTTGATGCTCATTGCCAGTTACAAAATTATTACATAACACTTACATTAGGGCAAAACAAGAGCAATGAAGTTTATGATTCATTATTTGCATATTCACACCAGATATTACTCTCTCATCCGCTGGGGAGGTGGTGGTCAGCAAACAACATTTATTTAGCATTAGGTAAGAATATATTCATAGGATCAACGAACGACGTATATCAATCATAATCTAATCTTCTACGTATCAGCAACGGGTATTGAGTTCTATATTTCATTTGATATTCGCAAACCACTTGGGCCAGATATACATTTCTTTGTGGCAGTCCCAGAAATGGACTCCGCCGGAAACTTTGCCGACCTGGAATTTTTTTGGTCGAGAGATCGAACTGGAAAGAGCCAAATGTCAATATGGGATTTGCTTGAAGCTGGAATCTCTTCATGGGTCACTATGGAGCCAGTTCAAATTTATCTTCGACATGAGCATATCGAAGCTTTGCACGCATTCTATGACTCCCTGGGATTAGGCCAGGATCCAAATGCCATAATTGAGTTGTTCAAGCTTCCTCCCATAGAACTTTACTTCAACAAAGGTAAGCAGAATAATTTTCTTTTCATTCTATAAGCTAATTTTTTTTGGCACTTGTAGATTGCATATATGTTCTTCCTAATACATCTAACCCTTCTGAGAGAAAGAGTCACGATGATCAATATTGTCGTTTCTCTGAAGGCCATTTCGATTCTAGTGAACAATGGATGGTTACTTGCTCTCAATATCCAAACTACTGCAAAAAGATCCATGCACATACGCTGAAATCAGACAGTATAGCCCATTATGATATTTCTGACGATAAAAATAGGCTTGCAGACATATATTTCAATGGTGCATGTACGGCACCCTATCTTGAACAGCGTACCGAGGACTGGTGTTGGAATAATTGGGATAGGACGGACTTTGAACGGGTTTTCTATCCTGAAGATGTATGACAGTTCAAATATACTACTACATTCATGGTCTCTGTTCGAACTTCAACTCAAAAGTGGAGAATTCAAGTATATAGTCATAAGTGAACGTCAGTAACACTATTTCAAACTTCGCCTAGCTAGCGAGGCCATTCTTAAACGCCCGTTCAGATGTCAAAGGCAGTGTATACGTGGTGATGTACTGCTGTGACGCCGCCTTATCATAATCCATCAATCATCGGCAAAGTGCAACCCACTGTTCTTCACTCTCAGTGTATTGCAGAATGCCCTGGCTTAGCAAGGTTCGCGTTTTAGCCGTACGAAAGAAGGAAAACACAAGTCAGCCCTCCTCGGCGCGGGACGACTGGCTCTCTAATGCAATTGCCTTTGGCAAAGCAATACAAGCAGCAGGTGATTTGGCGCCGTTTCCGTACATCAAAGGGGCTGCTGGTATATTAGTAGCATTGTTGGAGCCGATACAGGTAACGTTATATTTATTTGAATCCTTCACACCTATATTCATTTGATTGTTTACCTGTAGCAACTATACAAAAATCGTGACGACTACAAGCGTCTAACTGAAAGTATAGTTACGATCTTGAAACACTTAGAGGAAGATGTGCGCAAGAATCCAGCTGCCGCGTTAGCATCCGAGCCATTCAAAGAACAGTGCAAAGAAGTAGAGACGTGGGTGATTCCTCTTGTATACATGCGAGAATGGAACCTGTAGCAACTGATGTTCGATTCAGCTTTTTGCGTGCCATAGCCAATGACTTACAAACTAGATTCTCTCCTTCAAATATGAATAGGTTCAAGGAAGTGTGGAGTTCTGGTTCACTTCGAGATCTTATTGCTCAGTACCAACGGGATGTGGATAAAATGTGTATAAATTTAATTGTGAGTAAGTCCATAGTATTTTTCAAGTCGAGGGTTGCCGAATTTACCCATATATCTCAAGCTTCGAAATACAAATCACATGCGTATTCACCTTGAAGTGAACGATCACGCACTCGCACAGTCGACAGAGAAGGGTGATAATCAGAGTAGAGCTGGGACAGAGGACGATCTCCGACTCTCAGATGTAAGTATTCATGTCATCATCATATATTACATTGTGTCCTGAATAATAATTAGTATCAACAATATTTACCTGGGGATCTTCGATTACTGGCAGGACAGCGTTCATTAGACCGTACAGTGGAAACATGTCTGGTTACTCTACCAGGTGTTAGCGAAATAAAAACAGCGCGATTATACAGAGGAAAAGACGCATACAAGGTATGCACATTGATCTTTTGTCATACTAAGTCATGATCATTATGTTACCAATAAAGCGCTGGAAAGAAGAATTCGAATTTAAATCACAATTCTAGTATGTAAATTTCTTAGAGTAGTTCCTTTTTAAATTTTAATCCTCTACTCAGCCATCCTCATATACAACAAATATTTGGAGTCGTCCCATCAAAAAACCATCCTGTGCTTATTTTCCATGAAGGCAAGTTCAAAGAAGTCCCAATCAGCCACATCTTTGTAACTTTTCTTTGTAGATACATCGATCCAAGTATTGGATTTCCGAAAGCAGCTATCAACGCTTGATCCTATTGGACGTACTAAGTTTGATTATAAATTTGTCAGTTCTT
Source organism: Crucibulum laeve (assembly GCA_004379715.1). Lineage (NCBI taxonomy): Eukaryota > Fungi > Basidiomycota > Agaricomycetes > Agaricales > Nidulariaceae > Crucibulum > Crucibulum laeve. The sequence goes on from ML213655.1 coordinate 63,858, forward strand.
TCCTCGCATGTAATTTCTATCATTTGCTCATACAAATTTGCTACAGATGAAAGCTTATAAGGTACTGGCACCATATTCTTGGTACAGCTCATTTCATGGAGAGCTATTAGGATGCTATGTACTATCTTCAATTGCAACAATATTATCATTCTTGGATTCATTTTAAAGAAGGACGAGTGATCAATTCCAAAGTGTATTCTCTTGTGTGGCATGTCGATATACATGGGCATATTTTTGTGACCATCGATCCAGATATTTCAGTATGTTTAAACACCGTTACATTTTATTCGTTGATTCATCATTAATGTTTTATCAGACAGTGCTGGATGTCGGACTTCACGTATTATATGCGAACGATCAGGTTATTCAAACACATTTGAGGCACAATCTATTGGATATAGAATTTGACCTGCCTAATACTCCACCAACCAATGCCGAAAGCTCTATATACCATTCTCTGTCATCGAGCAGTCTGGAATCTCAAATTAGAAATTTCCACGCCATCTTGACTCCCTTCCTCTACGAGGGGACACCATACAGCCACCAATGCTCCGGGGCTCGGGTTGGTGCAATTATAGCAATTACAATGAACCAGTGTTTGGAGTATGAATTTCATCATGTTGCACAACTCCCTCCATCATCAGTTCAGAGATTATTCCATAGAGAGAAGCCAGAAATATATTTCAATTCGAATTTTCGTATAAAAAGCGGTGTAGTAGAAGGCAATTGGCATCGGTTGGTTTATTTTCAAATTTTAGTTTTCTTATGGCCATTGATCACGGCCATAATCTGACAGGTTCTCCGGAAATTCCAATGTCGATGTTCATCGCCAGTTAAAATATTGTTATATAAAATTATCATTGGGGCGAAACAATAGCAATGAAGTTTATAATTCATTATTTGCGTACTCACACAAGCTATTACTCTCCCATCCCTTGGGGAGGTGGTGGTCAGCCAAGTACATGGATCTGGGATTAGGTAAAAATATACTTTGTAGGGATCCGTGAGCGTACTAATATCTTTTATCAGGAACGGGTGTTGAATTAATGCTTTCATTCAATATTCACAAACCACTTGGGCCAGATATATATTTGTTTGTGGCAGTCCCAGAAATCGATGCATCTGGAAGCTTTTCCGACCTGCAATTTTTTTGGTCGAGGGATCCAACAGGGAAGAGCCGATTGTCAATGTTTGAAACTGGAATCTCCCCTCCGAAGATCACTATAAAGCCTCTTCGGATTCACCTTCGAAATAAGCATATTGTAGCTTTGCAAACGTTATATCACTCCCTGGGATTAGGCCAGGATCCGAATGCTATAATTAAGTTGCTCAATCTTCCACCTATAGAAATTTACTTCAGTAAAGGTAAGCAGAATGATTTATTTTCATTCTCAGAGCCCAATTTTTATTACCCTTTGTAGATTGCATGTACCTCCCTCCTACTAGATCTAATCCTTACGAAAGAAAGAGTCACGATGATCAATACTGTCGTTTCTCTGAAGGTCATTTTGACCCCACTGAACGATGGATGGTTACTTGCTCTCGGTATCCAAACTACTGTAAGAAGATCCATGCACATAGTCTGAAATCTGATAGTATAGTCTATCATGATATTTCCGATGACAAAAACAGACTTACGAACATATTATTCGATGGTGCATGTACTAAACCCTCTGTCGAAGAGCGTGTCCGGTACTCGTGGTGTCTACGTAATTGGTCTTCGAAGGACTACAACCGCGTTTTCTGGTCTGTGGGGGAGGGGGGATGACTAGTCTTCACTTGTCTCAATCTCGGATATAATGACGAAAAAGATATTGTTGAGCTTGTATCTAGGTTTACTTATCACTATCAAGTCACCCCAATTTTTTTAATAAGTGTTAGAGCAATACTTTCGACATGTTACAAAGCACGCCAAGAAATGCTCGAATCAGAAATTCTGGTCTGATTCAAAATGCCATTGGAGAGCAAATGTTACGGGATAGGTCAGGAACTGAGGACCTTAGTGCCACGGGCGCGAGTTGGGAGCAAGAAACTAGGGATGTGCATGTTAATTCGACAAGGTACTACGAATATATATATATAAATAAAAAATAAGATCGGAAATGTGACGGAATGTCTTGTGCTTTGGCCTTGACCGTCACAGCAAGGATGTATTCTTGGTGGGGATGAGATTGTCAAGACCAGAAGCGGTGGAATGCGCAGTTGTTGTATTTATATAGGTCCAGCGTAGTGTTTTAATTGTACAGCTTTGTAATGGGGTATTGTCGTGGATTTGAATTGCGAGAATCGACATTGACAAACATGCATATTGAAGGTGAGAAGGCACGAGATAAGATTAGATTAGTTACTACGCTCAAAGAGACTTATCATTCTCACGATGATATTCGGTCAGCACATCCTCGAATGCCCTCATCACCATCCCATCGCAAGCAACAGCAATGTTCTCGCTATCTGCTCAGCATTCAATACGTGTCACCTGCTCTCATGTTCTTTGCACTGAGCCTCACCTCATCTTTTTCCGTCTATACCCTCCTAGGAATCCTCGCCCTCCTGCGGTGGTACTGCGCTCTCATGGAAGAAACCATCCTCGATGACACGCGTATTGCCTCTCCTTGGCATTCTGGGTGCTAACTCCCGCAATCCGGCACGTCCTTTTGTCCTCATCGTTTCATCCCCTCTGATCGCCCATCCCGCTCGTCTCCTATTCATCTCCCGGCTTCCGACTTACCCTATCAACTGCACCTAGCAGCCATTTTATCTCTATGCCCAATGGTATTCCCTGCTTCCACGCATGGACGCTGTTCCTCCTCTCCAATGCACGCAGATCTTTGCAGGCGGGAATGGCACTGATGTTGATACCCGAATGAGGGTATGTAATGCTCTGGATCTCGTATGCCAATGTAGCTTGCTGACTGTTCGTTCCAGTTCCCTCGTTTTCCCATCCCTCCATCCGGCACACCCATTGTCTTCGTTGAACAGTGCCCTTTCAATGACATCAAGCGAACACAATCACTATATCAACCCATGTCCAATTGGCTACATTGAACATGCCGGGTGCCTCGAAGCCATTCCCAACAATCTCAGCCGCATTGGAATGCGCATTACGCTGGCCGAACTTGAGATTGTATGCGCAGGCTCTGAAGCCTTCGTCGTGTGTTGAAGATGGCTTTCGTTCATAGGCAATGGTTCTTTGTTCCTCAACGTCGTCCCTCAAATCCTCATACCTGTCCTCATCGTGCTCAGACTCGTTCCCGATAGTTTTTCTCAAAGCTGTCGCTCACGATTCTGTTTGTGTGTTCAGTGAAGTGCATCACTGAGCTCTGTGCTGAGAATGGTTAGATATGGCATGGGATGGAGTAGGAGTGGATGCAGAGTGACACGCATAAGCGCAGCAGGGAAGCTAGAAGCTAGAAGCATGTGTAGCCTTGCCCGACTTCCACTCCTATCTCGCGAGTTCGTTGCCTTGCTAACCTATGCTTGCAGGCCTTCTTTTCCTTACATGCAAGAATTTCTCCTAATCATCTCATACCACCGTCCTCCCGCACACTTCAGCCCCTGATCTTCGCGAGCTTCTTTCGACCTCTCTCAAAATCAACAGGCCGTCCTCGTCCAACACCTCTGGATCTCCTGTGCGAAGCTCACCCAACCGGGATCCTCAACTCGTTCATCGCATTCAAGTTGCCTCCGAACGAACGCCCACAATGAATCTTATCTCGGATCGTGGAGTGAGTAATGGAGACGCTCGATGTAGGGCTGAGCATAATGAACTTTTCATGGTTTCACTTTTCATATCGGGTTCAGAATTAGTGGATTCCGTGCGGAGTGAAATCCTCCTCCCTAAAGGAATACATTTTGACTGTACGTCATTTGAATTCTATCCCACTACCCCCGCTGCACCATTCTGAATGAAGGTAACATCTGATCTATGCACTCAAGCTCTCTCTGACCGCTTCTCAGATTCCTTTGCCACCTTTTTATGCTAGCCAATTCATCATCTGTAATGCTTACATTTCTCGGTCCTCTTCCGGAATCTTTGAGCATTCACCTTCGAGGAATAAGGTATCCCACCCCCAAGGGCATCCACAAACCGGCACGAGGAATCGAAGTGAAGATCGAAGATGAGCGCTTCAGAGGTGCGTACGGACATTGGGTCACGTACTCCTATGCATCAGCAACAACTTTGGTCTTTGTCTTGAACTTTGAGACTCGTACAAACTTTGAGACTCGTACAATGATACTTTGACTGGTATGATCCTCTCCGGCGCTTTGGAAATCTCCCACAAGTTACTCATTCCCCTTCTATACACCGATCTAGTTACTTATCTTCCTTCAGATCGTTAATGCTTCTCGCTATCAACCTCATGAATCGCTGCATTATGGATCATAGAATATCTGAGTGACGTACGAGAGCCCCTCGTGGATGGGAACGTCTGGGATTCGATGTGTAGGTTGGAGATTGACGTTGAGAGAGGATATGTCAATTGGAATGATTAGAGTATTACTTCGTTGTAGCATGTACAATGAATATAAATTGTGTTTATCATCATCTATTCTCTGCGATCTACTATACGTTGTATTAACTTTGTTGACCAGTGTCGATGTTGCAGAGGATATGAGACCAACAGCAGGGTGCTCGAAAGGAGACTGGGGAGCTAGTCTATAGTCGGGATGAACAAGGCATGGGAACAGAAACAGAAAGCCAGGTAGGGACGGCGGCAGAGGGCTTACAAGCGATTGACTAACCACATTTATGCCTCTAGACCCCGTAAAGTGAACAGGTCGCAGATAGTTTCGAGAGCAACTCTAGCGCCTGCACATGTTGAATAGTTGTCGCTGATCCTGCTCGAACGGATGAACAAACAACCGAAGACGAGTGGGCATAAAGATGTACGGAAAACGAGGTGCCACCTGGAGCGTCAGAGTTCATCTATGAGCTGAAAGTGGCCATCCATAGGACGCATATCTAGCTGGCAATCCCATACCAACTGTCTCTGTGCCTAGACTCGGCATCATGTTGCGTGTTGCGTCTATGAAGTCTGCATGGTTTTCATGATTTGGTAGTTTGGCGTTCGTGCCAGGATGACCGACGGTTGAGTTTGTAGCATGTCGATTGGTCAGTGGCCGGTGTAGGTTTCGTAAGTGTAGATGGATATGGAATCGACATTTGGGTGCATGGGCTGTTGACCAAAACTAGCGAAGCAAAGATAAAGCCGTAGGTTGAGATCGTGCGCAAGACAAACTTACCAGCTAACAGCCACCACTGAACACCGAAAACTGCGCCCTCCGTATGCAGATCTAGACCTACAAAATCTACGAAAGGATGAGGCCAGTCAGCTTTGCAGTGTTCAAAGGTGGACGAAGGATAGGCGGCAGCGAGGGTCAGAATGCGCATCGAACGAAATGGAAGGACTAGAGATAGGAAGTCAGTTAGGTTTTGACGAAGGGTGCGAGATAAGGAAGGAGGGAGGTATTGGAAAGAGGCATAACTAGGTCTAGACAAGCCTGACAAGGGGATTTGGGAGGAATTGTATGCGGTACTCACCGAAAACAGGATTGCAACCATCCCCTTTTCCCTTATGTATCCTTGGTCCGTGTAGTCTTCATACAGCAGCCAGAGCGTTTCGAAGCTGTCGTGTAACTGGCATTCGACTTCGCCCAGCAATCATACTTGAAGTCGGGGGCACCATCTTCACAGGCTTAGGCGAGTGTAGGCTGAGAGCTTATGAGAATGCTTGGGCTGGTTTGATGGAGAGACTAAGAATATGTTGTGCGCTTGTTGGTGAGCGGATCATTAGCTGGTCAACGTCGAAAGTGAGTGGACGCGGATCGCCTTTGGTACGTGGGAACCGCCTAGCATTGGCTCAACTTGGACTGTAACCAGTGCAACTCGACAACGCTACTTGCGTGACGAACGTTGCACAGTTCCCTCGCGATCGCTATGGTATTGCAAGATATCTGCATAATCTGCATTATTCTCTACGAAGCTGAAGATGGCAAGATTCTCTGTATGCTCCCTAATGAATTCACGTGCGATTGCAAGTAATTGAGTCTACTTGCCTTCTAGTAAGAGGCTCTCCCATGAGCGTATAGCAAGATATTCGATAAGACCGAAGAATACATGAGGGAAAGAGCGAATTTCCCATGAATCTGATGCTAACCTCCATTCATCAGTCCTTTAGCATGCCCAATGCGCAATTCTCCCACCGCCCTCTGTTCGTGAAAAATGCAAATGTCACTCCATGGTTCCGTTGATCGGGGTATGCGGAATTCAACTGCTTAAGAGATCGTGTCAAGAGAGGCGATAGTAGTTTACCAACCATGTAAGTTCACCTCTAGTCTCGACCCTACCCCCTCCCATCGATCCACATTCCGTTTCTAAACCTAAGAGAAAATGCTCTTCGTTATTTGAAGTGTTTCTCTCATTATAACGGACCTCTTCTTCCTCTTCCCTCACTTTTACCACACACTCGCCCCATACACATACTGAACTTCAACTCTCCTTACAGTATTCTTGCTTTGAAGCCGCTGATTCGTGATTTATGAACGCGCAGTCCACACCTGTTACGAAACATCTACGTCCACAGCCAACACTACTCCGACCATTAGAATACCATGGCGCGTTGGATGGTCCCTAAGCGCGACGAGAGGACTGTGAGCGCTCAAGGGTGAATGCTGAAATTTGAATTTACCACTCACTATGTCCGTGCTCTCACGCTTTGCAGCTGGTTTCTACTTCTATACCTTCCTACTCGCACCCGTTGCATCCTCATGCATCGCCTCCTTCCCTGCGTTCGTACATTTGCTAACCTGTTCTTCTCAGGCCTTTTTCTCCGTTATCCGTGACATTGAAATGGCTTGGCTGGTACAAACTAAAAACGCTGGCAGCGTCGTGAATAGAAATGGTGAATTCAATGCCATCGCCACTGCATCGCTACCCTTTCCCAAGTACACCATCAACCGTTGGATCGATTGTTGTCCGAAGTGCCTTAGCCAGCTTCTCTGGCACTAAGGTGG
>ML213655.1:88444-138543 GCA_004379715.1 Crucibulum laeve
TTTCCCAGCTTTATGTTGTAATGTGAAATGGAATTCTTGCATTTCAGTGACCCATCTGGCTTGTCGACGATTTAATTTCTGAGGCTTTCTAGAATATTCAAGATTTTTATGATCTGTCCAGATCTCAAATATTTCTGTTGCTCCTAATAGATATTGTCTCCAATTATCTAAAGCCATCATTATTGCTAGCATTTCTTTATCATATATCTCATAATTTCTTTCTGTGCTATTTAAAGCATGAGATATAAATGCTATGGGTCTCCATGTTCCATCAAGTTGTTGTTGGGAAAGAATTCCTCCATTTGCAAAGTCTGATGAATCAACTTCTACTCGGTATTTGCCTGTATCATTTGGCATTGCTAGTACCGGTGCTGAAGTCACCCGTTTCTTCATTTCTGCAAATGCGTCATCTTGTTCCTTCGACCATTTCCAAGTATTGTTTCCAGTTAATTTGGTTAAGGGTTTTGCTACATGGGCAAATCCTAATATGAATCGTCTATAGAAATTAACAAATCCAAGGAATTGTTGAACATCTCTTTTGTTCTGAGGTGTTGGCCATTCCACTACTCCTTTGATTTTTGCTGGATCCATTCTTACTTGGTTATGTGACACCAGTAATCCAAGATATTCGACTTCAGCTTGTTCAAATGTACATTTCTCCAGTTTTAAAAAGAGTTTATGATCTTTGAATTTTTGTAAAACTCTTTTTACCATGATTCTATGTTCTTCAAGCATAGCTGTGAAGATAAGAACATCATCCATGTAGATAATGACATTTCCTTTGTCTATTTCTGTTTTGAAGATTGAATTCATCATAGTTTGGAAGGTTGCCGGTGAATTGGTTAATCCAAAGAACATGACTAAGGGTTCAAATAATCCTCAATTGGTTCGGAACGCTGCTTTCCATTCATCTCCGTCTTTGATCCTAACATTATTGAATCCCCATCTGACATCTAATTTGGTAAAATACCTTGCTTTTCTGAGCTTATCAACTAGTTCTTGAATTAGTGGCAGAGGGTATCTATTCTTAATTGTGATGTCATTTAAACATCAATAATCTTGTATTGGTCTGAGAGATCCATCTTTTTTCTTAACAAAGAAGAATGGTGATGCCATTGGCGACTTTGATGGTCTGATTTGTCCTGACTCAAGATTTTCTGTAAGGAATTTATCAAGTTCTCCTTGCTCTGCTAGGTTCAAGGGATAGATTTTGCAATCTAAAACTTTAGCATCTGGAATTAACTCGATTGCATGATCCCATGGTCGTCTTGGTGGCATTTCATCAAAGGATTCTTTAGAAAAGACATCTTTGAATTTGTGATAAGCCTTTGGTACTGTCTGTTCAAACATTTTTATCTTTGTAGCTTTGGATTGTTCCTCGGCTAATTTAGATGATTTGGTTTGAAACGCTCTAGTTTCTATTTCTTTATTTAGATTGATGATAAGGAGATGTTCTCCATCTTCGATCTCGGGTTCATCAATTTTCATGATGTCATCGTCTTCTTCAGGTAATAGGGTTCGAACTAATGGGGTACATTCCAAAGGACATCTGGTAAACTCAATTTTGGAGAGTTTCCAATTGATTTCTGGATTATGAAGTTTCAACCATTCATGACCAATGAACATCTGAGCCTTTCCAAGATTAGATACTGCGAAATGAAGTTGTTCCTGATGATCTTTGATCCGAACATTCATTTTGACATAATCTGTAATAGATCCTCCGGAGTTAAATGTTCTGTCTGCATTATAAACAGGAATTGGATGCAGGTATTTGTGCGTATTGATTCTGTTTTCTTTTGCGAATGTTGCATCAATGCAACTTCCAGTACAACCACTATCAAGTAAAGCAACTATTTTAAATTTTCGTTTATCATCAATTGTCTGGGCGACTAGTTCCAGATCCATTTGTTGACCGTAGTTTCCTCGAATGTATTTCTTGGGTTGTCTTAATTCGTTAAGAGCTTCAATGACTTCTTTGTCAGAAAGTTTATTAAGTTCTATGACTGTTTGGTCGGAGACTTCCTTCGATCGTTTAGTATGGGTCCACATATTAAGGATTCCGATTGCCATTTCTGGTTTATGAATCTTAATCTGTTTGGCTATCCATTCTGCACTTCCATTCTTAACCGTTATACAATTAAAGTTCCTAGCACTCAATTCATTTTGTTTCTTTAATAAATCATCAAATTTCAAATTTGGAATTACTACATTAGATGAAACAAAAGAGGAATCATCCGTAGTCAGCACATTCGTGCCTATGTCTGACTTAACTGAAAACCTGCTTTGCGTAATTGCTCGGCGATTTTCAGCAGTTCGGGGCTATAAACTACTGGGATTGTGGTGCTACTGGTGTCCGTCAATGTACTAGCTACTGGTGTGTCCGTGGTGACTACTCGAGTCGCATACTGCCTAGGTTTTCTGGGTTGGGAACAATCTCTACTGAGATGTCCCTTCTGTCCGCAATTAAAACATTGTCCGTTTTTCATCATGGAATCAATATCCATAGTGTTAGGGTCCTTCATGGGTGGTGCCGGTGTTTGTGTCTGTGGTTTCAGTGTGGTCCAGGTATTTGGTTTTGGTGCCGCAACTTGACTTCCAAAACCTCTTTGTTTTCGTTGGTTCCTGTCCATGTTTCTTAATTCCCGGTCAAGTTCGTTTGCGAATTCTATATATTCTGCTATAGTTTTCGGTTTCCTAGCCGTGATGATGGTTTGCAATAAATCAGCATTAAGTCCTTGTTTGAACTTAAAGATGAGAGTTTCTTCGTTATATCCGGTAAGCTCTCCAAGCTCCCAGAATTTCTGAGTGTAGTCCTCTGCATTCCATTTTCCTTGGTATAGTTTTTCCAAAGCATCCTGGGTGTCCTGTTGTTCTGAATAAGAGGAAAAGTGATAAAGAAATGTTGCTTTAAACTTTTTCCAATCCGTCATTCGTTCCTTGTATTCGTCTTTGTGATTTCCTTCGCTATCAAGGTACCAGTCACGCATAATCATTGTGTAACAGTTACTGACCCAGTTGCCAGCTCTGTTGCCTTCACCTCTGGAGATCAAGCTTAACGCAAAGTGGATCCTCTCGGAGTGAGCCATTTCTTCAATTTTCATTTGAAGGAAATAGACCTCTATTCCCTTCATCCAGTGTGCCGCCTGTGTTTTATCGCCGTGATAGCCTTTTGGCTTTTCGGGTCGTAGGCGAGGGCCAGCAAGTTCGTTCTGTTTATCCATCGCTTTTGCGATCCGTTCCGTTGCTTTGGATGACTTTTCCAGAAAAGGCACCCAACTTCTGAGTAATGCTAATATTCCCATTAGCAGGTTGTAAAATAGTTCTAGCACATTGGGAGTTGGTGCTTTGAACGTTCCTGGTGCGTCGGGTGGGAGGGGGGTGTTGACAGGATCTACAATGATGGGGTCCGACATGTTTTCAAGCTTCTCTGGTAAGTCAGTTTACAAGATGTATCCAACTTTCTGGTCAGGCAAGAGCTTCTCGATCGATGTAGAGGTTGACGGGGAGATCGTTGGGATCGTAGGAATCTACAAAAGCTTTGAAGTCTGAGGGTGTGTTGGGGTAGATGGGAGTATTTAGGAGAGTGGGGGTTCGGTTGAGGATGATTGGGATCTCAGGGGATAATTCCCTGGGCGTGATGATTTGGTAGATGGGTTGACGGCGGGGTTTGGGTGTGATAGGGATGTAGTGGATGGTACGGGAGCGGAGGGTGCATGCAGTCTGAGACCTAGTAACGGGCATACAAAATCTGTGCTGAATGATGAAGTGTAGCTTCGCACTATTGACCAATAGTGGACCTTTCAAATCAAACAGTAGGGAGACACGAAAGTAGACCGCTTTCTTGAGATATGAAACTAGTGTCTTCTTCTCTTCCAAAAGACCACTAGCGGATTGCAAAATCTCCGAAGATCAAATGCACTCCCTTGACGATCAGCAACAAAGAGACAGGCTCAACGTTTCTTGATGTTATGCTGTCAGGTTCGATTTACACAATGTTCTACGTCTGCAAGCTAAGGTGATGACGAAAAGGGATGGGGTAGAATAGGGGAGTGTGAGTTATGATGAATGGTGAGGGAAAGGGATGTATTGGTGTTCGGGGTAGTTTGAGTAATGAGGTTGGTTGAGGAGAGTCTTTAGCTTTTGTCAGGCACGTCAACACAATCTACTAAGAGAGTGCCGAGGTTGATATGCAAACTATCAACTTATAGAGAAGGGAGGAGTGAGGAGTAGAGACCTTTGTATTGGCAGTAAGAAACAACCAGCTAAAGACTACAGAATAAGAACGTAAACTACTACTATATATACTAGGAGACCAGGCACATAAGGTGCAACTAAAGCGTGTTCAATAATGAAGAAAACATATGTAAGTAATATATCTACTGTGTACTGCGGCTGCGTACTGCGGACATGTGTTACAAGCATGTATCTAATAAGAGATCGAAATGAAATAAGTACTACTACTGTGTGTTATCCTCATGCCACAACATGAGCTGTCTTGTTTGTCTTTGTTGTCGAAATTATAGAAACTGTTCTAATAATTAGAAAAGAAAAGAAAAAGAAAATTTTAAAATAAACGGTTCATGACATGAAAGCTCATAAGGTACTTGCACCATTTCTCGGTACAGCTCATTTGATGGAGGGCTGTTAGGATGCTATGGCCTATCTTCAATTACAAGAATATGATCTCCATAACTGGATTTTTTTAAAAGAAGAACGAAAGATCAATGGCAAAATATATTCTCTTGTATGGCATGTCGATATACATGGGCATATTTTCGTGACCATTGATCCAGATATATCAGTATGTTTGAACTCCATTACATGTTCGTTTGTTGATTCATAATTCATGTTTTATCAGATAGTGCCACATTTCAAATTTCCCCCATTATACGTGAACAATAAGCTCATTCAAACAAATTTTAGGTACAATCGATTAGATATAGGGGTTGGCTTGCACAATACTCCACCAATCAATGCTGAAAGTTTGACATACCATTCTCTGCCATCGAACGGGCTGGAATCTCACATTAGAAATTTCCACGCTATCTTGAATCCCTTCCTTTATGAGGGGCCACCATGCGGCCACCAATGCTCCGGGGCTCGGGTTGGTGCAATCACGACAAACGAGGGGTTGGAGGATGGATTTCATCATGTTGCACAGCTCCCTCCATCATTAGTTCAGAGGCTATACCATAGAGAGAAGCTAGCAGTAAATTACTCTTCAAATTTTCTTGTAAACAGTGGTGTAGTAGAAGGCAATTGGCATCGGTTGGCACATTTCAACATTCAGTTGTCTTACGGCTATTGCTTACAGCTGTCATGTCACAGGTTCTCCGTGGATCGTTGTGTCAATGATCATCGCCAGTTAGAACATCCTTTTATAACGCTATCATTCGAGGGAAACAGTATCAACGAGGTTTATGATTCATTATTTGCATACTCACAAGATATTACACACCCATCCCCTGGGGAGGTGGTGGTTGGCAAATCGCATAGATGTGGAATTAGGTAACAATATTATATATAGGGATCCGTGAACAAACTGATATCTTCAATCAGCAACTGGCGTTGAATTCTGGCTTAAATTGGATATTCACAAACCACTTGGGCCAGATATTTATTTATTTGTGGTAATCCCAGAAATTGATGCAGCTGGAAGTATGGCCGACCTACAATTCTTTTGGTCGAGAGATCCAACCGGGAAGAGCCAAATGTCAACGTTTGAAACTGGAATCTCTCCTCCGAAGATCTATAAATTTCCTCATCAAATTCGTCTTCAACACGAGCATATTAGAGCTTTGCAAACGTTATATCGCTCTCTGGGATTAGGCCAGAATCCCAATGCCATAATTGAGCTATTAAATCTTCCACCCATAGACCTCTACTTCAACAAAGGTGAGCAGAATGATTTTCTTTTCATTCTCATGGCAGAATCTTTATTGGCCCTTTTAGATTGCATATACCTCCCTCCTACTAAATGCAATGCTTACAAAAGAAAGAGTCATGATGATCAATACTGTCGTTTCTCTGAAGGCCATTTTCATCCCAGTGAACGATGGATGGTCACTTGCCATCAATATCCAAACTACTGCAAGAAGATTCATGCACATAGGCTGAAATCAGACAGTATAGCCCATTATGATATTTCCGATGATAAAAACAGACTTGCGGACATATTATTCAATGGTGCATGTACTAAACCCTCTGTTGAAGAGCGTATTGAAGACTGGTGTTGGAAAAATTGGGATAGAAAAGACTTCATTCGGGTTTTCTATCCTCAGCTGGGGAGTGAGAGTAACTAGTCGACACTGGTTTCAATGTCAGATATAATTAGTGAAATGATATTCTTGGGCTTGTATCTAGGTTTATCATTATCAATCCACCCAAATGTCTTCATACCTGTAAGTATTTTAATCATGCTAGAGAACATGCAAAGCAATACTTGAATCAGCAATTCTCCGGTTTCATTCAAAATGTCAATGGAGAGCAGGGATGTATTCTTGGTGTGGATGGGATTGTCAGTGCCAGAAGCGGTGGATTGCGCAGCTGTTGTATTTTTACAGGATCCGATGCGGCGATTTATTCATAGAGTTGTAATAGGATATTGTAGTGGAATGATTTGAACTGTAAGCATCGAAATTGACAACCAGACATACTGAAGGCTAGGCCAACAAGGCATGAGATAAGATTGGATCAGTCACTGAGTGTCCATATGCGGAACTGTAATTTCCGCGAACACAGTTATGTTGAGTTTTCACATCGCCATTGCATTGCCATCTTATCGCAAGCAACAGTGATGTTCTTGCTATCTGCTCAGCATTCAGTATATATAACCTCTTGTGTTCTCTACAAGAGGAGTCTCGCCTTACTTTCTCCAGTCTATACCTCCTTAACAACCCCTGCTCTCCGCTTTGTCTCTGCCATCATCATCAATGGCATCTGCTCTTTCCTCCTGTGGCGGCACTGTGTCCTCATCGAACAAACCATCCCCGACAACACGTGTATTGCCTCTCCTTAGCACTCCCACAATCCAGAACGCCCATTTGTCCTCATTGCTGCATCCTATTTGATCACCCATCCCGCTTATCTTCTATCCATCTCCCGGTTTCCAACCTACCCTACAGCTATTGACTACACCTAGCAACTCACTTCACCTCGATGCCCGAGCTTACCTCCTCTGATTCCACCCATGGACTGCTATTCTTCCTATCCAATGCACGCAGATTTTGCAGGCGGAAAGGACGCAAATGCAGATTTCCGAGCGAGGGCATGTAATGCTCTGCACCTCCTACATTAATCTAGTTTGCAGGCCGCTCGTTTCAGTCCCCTTGTTTCCTCATCCCTGCGTCCAGTACACCCAACGTCTTTTTAGAGCAACACTCTTTCAAAGACATCGACACAACCCAATCACTATATCAACACATGTCCAGTTGGCTGCATTGAACACGCCGAGTGCCTCAAAGCCATTCCCAACCCATCTCCGCCATGTTCAAATGCGCATCACACTGGTCGAACTTTGGATGGTATGCGCGGGTTTTGAAACCTTCGTCGTGTGTTGAAGATAGCCTTTCGTTCATGGGCGATGGCCGTTTGTCCCTTGATAACATTCCTCAAACCCTCATACCCGTCCTCAGGCTCGTTCGTCCTCACCGTGTTCAGACTTGTTCCTGATAGTTTTTCCTCAAAGCAATCGCTAACGATTCGGTTTGTGTATTTAGTGAAGCGCATTAGTGAGCTCTGTGTTGAGAATGGTTGGATATGGGGTGGGGTGGAGTAGGAGCGGGCGAAGAGAAAGACGCATACATGCAACAGAAAGGCTGGAAGTTGGCAGTATGTGTTGCCTTGCCCAATTTCCATCTCCTATCTCGCGTGTTCGTTTCCTTGCTAACTTATGCTTACAGGTCTTCTTTCCTTACATGCAACGAATTTCCCAATCATCTTACGCCGCTGTCTGTCTCCGCGCTTCTGCCCCTGATCTTCGCGAGATTCGTTCAACATCTCTGGCAGACCAACTGCGCAGGCTGTCCTCGTCCAACACCTCTGGATCTCCTATGCGAAGCTCACCCAACCGGGATCCTCAACTCGTTCATCGCATTCAAGTTGCCTCCGAACGAACGCCCACAATGAATCTTATCTCGGATCGTGGAGTGAGTAATGGAGACGCTCGATGTAGGGCTGAGCATAATGAACTTTTCATGGTTTCACTTTTCATATCGGGTTCAGAATTAGTGGATTCCGTGCGGAGTGAAATCCTCCTCCCTAAAGGAATACATTTTGACTGTACGTCATTTGAATTCTATCCCACTACCCCCGCTGCACCATTCTGAATGAAGGTAACATCTGATCTATGCACTCAAGCTCTCTCTGACCGCTTCTCAGATTCCTTTGCCACCTTTTTATGCTAGCCAATTCATCATCTGTAATGCTTACATTTCTCGGTCCTCTTCCGGAATCTTTGAGCATTCACCTTCGAGGAATAAGGTATCCCACCCCCAAGGGCATCCACAAACCGGCACGAGGAATCGAAGTGAAGATCGAAGATGAGCGCTTCAGAGGTGCGTACGGACATTGGGTCACGTACTCCTATGCATCAGCAACAACTTTGGTCTTTGTCTTGAACTTTGAGACTCGTACAAACTTTGAGACTCGTACAATGATACTTTGACTGGTATGATCCTCTCCGGCGCTTTGGAAATCTCCCACAAGTTACTCATTCCCCTTCTATACACCGATCTAGTTACTTATCTTCCTTCAGATCGTTAATGCTTCTCGCTATCAACCTCATGAATCGCTGCATTATGGATCATAGAATATCTGAGTGACGTACGAGAGCCCCTCGTGGATGGGAACGTCTGGGATTCGATGTGTAGGTTGGAGATTGACGTTGAGAGAGGATATGTCAGAGTATTACGTCGTTTCGTAGCACATACAATGAATATAAATTGCTTTACCATGATCTATTCTCTGGAATCTACAATACATTGTGTTAAATTCGCATCCTTCAATTGTATAGTAGCCTAATTAACCCAACATTCAACTCAACACTCACATCTACCAACTTAGTCCTTTCTGTGCCTTGAATAATTGATCTGCGTACGCAACATTGATAGATTCACCCAAGTCTGCAAATTCGATGCAAACGATTAGCCGCCAACGGAGGCCATAGAGAGCTGATCCATAATCAGGATGGACGGCGCATGGGCACAGGAACAAGAGCGGAGTAGGAACGGCAACGGAGGATTTACAAGCTATCAATTGCCTTTTGTACCTCCGTTAGACGAATCGAATAAAGGGAGTAGTTCATGACGAATAGTCTCGAGAGCAGCCGCAGAGCACCTCGACGTGTTGAACCGCTGTTGTCAATCCTACTGGAATCGAATGAGTGAAGAAACGAAGAAGAGCCTGGAGAAAGACATATGTAGTATAGTATGTACCTTCACAAAGGCAATGGTCCATCTACGAGCTCAGAAGCAACCTTCTTAGATGCAGATTGGTTGTTGACCAGTTGAATTTTGCAGCGAGATGAGGCCGATAGTAGGGTGCTCGGGAGGAGACGGTGTCGAGCTAGTCCATAATCAGGGTGAACGGAGCATAGGAACAGCAACAGAAAGCAAGGTCGGTACGAAAACGGAAGACTTGCATGCTATTGACGAACCACTTTGTACCTCTGGACTCCATGGAGTGAATAGGTCGTAGATAGTTTTGAGAGCAATTCTAGAGTGCCTGGACATGTTGAACAGTCGTCGCCAATCCTACTCGAACGAATGAGCAGACAATCGAAGACGAGCTAGAGGAGAGACGTACGGATAACGAAGGGGCGCCACCTGGAGCGCAATAGTCCATCTATGAGTTTGAAAGCGGCCATCCATAGGCCGCATGTCACCAGCTGGCAGTCCCGTTCCTAGGTTTGGCATCGTGTTGCGTGTTGCATCTACGAAGACTGCATAGTTTTCATGATTTGGTGGAATGGCTTTCGTGCCGGGATGACGGAGGGATGGGTTTGTAGCACGTCGATCGGCCAGTGGCCGCTGTAGGCTTCGTTGGCGTAGATAGATATGAAATCGACACTCAGGCGTATGAGCTGTTGACCGCGCATGTGGTGCGTTGACCAAAGCTAGCGAAGCAAGATGGGGGTGTCAAGTATACATACCAGCCAATGTCGCATGTTTGGACGAGCATGGCGATGGCAACGATCCTCCATTTAGTCATGGTATTCGGTGCAATGCTGGTGGTTTGCGCCTCTTCGCCCAGCGATCATACTTGAAATCGGGGGCACCATCTTTACGGGCTTAGGCGAGTGTAGGCCGATGACTTATGAGAATGCTTGGACTGGTTTGATGGAGAGACTAAGAGTATGTTATGCGCTTGTTGGTGAGCGGATTATTAGCTGGTCAACGTCGAAAGTGAGTGCACGTGGATCGCCTTTGGTACGTGGGAACCGCCCAGCATTGGCTCAGCTTGGATTGCAACCAGTGCAACTCGACAACGCTACTTGTGTGATGAACACTGCACAACTACCTTGCGATCGTTATAGTATTACAAGATATCTGCACAATCTGCACTTTTCTCTACAAAGCCGAGGATTACAAGATTCACTGTACACTCCCCAATGAATTCAAGCGATATTGCAAGCAATTGAAAGGTCTCCTTTCCTTCTAGCAAGAGACTCACAGCGTATAGCAAAATACTCGATTTCAACCGGAAGATACATGAGTGAAAGAGTAAATTTTAGTTTGAATTCTAGACTGAGGTGAGTACTGCGTTCCTGCCCTCCCTTCCCCATGGTAGTACACCTCTCGATACGTTCTTCCCTCTGTCCTATTTCCTTCCTTCCTTTGTCCTATTTCCTTCCTTCCTTTGTCCTATTTCCTTCCTTCCTCTGTCCTATTTCCCTCCTTTTCCCTACCCGTGCACTCTTTCAGCCCGAGCTGACTCCCGGTCATTCCTGTAGCGGGATGCAATTGCTCCTGACGTCAATCCCTGTCTGTCAGTGAAAATAGGAAGTTGCTGTTGACCGTTGAGATGCGAAGGCTGGGTGTGTTGTTAGGTTGTAAGTCCCCCCATGCCATGCCCGTAGCCTTCCTCGTACCGTTACCCACATTCGCTGTTCATCCCTCCTTCAATCCACTCCGATCTTTCTTCCTCCCCTCATAGTCCCTCGTGCTATGAATCCAATGCTAACCTCCTTTCTTCAGTCCCTCGGCATGCTCAATGCGCAATTCTTCCACCACCCTCTGTCTGTGAAAAAGCAAATGTCGCACTATGATTCCATTGATGGGATATGCAGAATACAGCTGGTTAAGAGCTCGTGTTAGGAGAGACGATAGTAATTTGCCAACCATGCAAGTTCACCTCCAGTCTCGACCCCACCTTCCTCCCATCGATCTATGTTCTGTTTCTAAACCAAAAATAAAATGCTCTTTGTCGTTTGAAGTGCTTGTCTCATAGTGGATCTCTTCTTTCTCTCCCCTCACTCTTGTCACGCACTAGTCCCGTGCACATACTGAACTTCAACTCTCCTTCTTATAGCCTTCTTGCTTCGAAGCCGCTGGTCCGTGATTCATGGGCGTGCAGCCCATACCTGTTACCAAGCATCTACCTCCACAACCAACCCCACACCGTCCATGTAGGATACCATGACACGTCGGATCGTTCCTAGGCGCGACTAGTAGAGTGTCAGAGCTCAAGGGTGAAGGCTGAAATTTGAATTGACCACCTAGTATGTCTGTACTATCACGCGTTCCGGTTGGTTTCTGCTTCCATACCTTCCCACTTGCGCCCATTGTATCTTCATGCATCGCCTCTTTCCCTGCGTTTGTACACCTGTTAACATGTTCTTCTCAGGCCTTCTTCTCCATTACGCCCGGCGCTGAAAGGCTTGGCTGGTATGAACACAAAACGCCGGCATCGTTGCGGATAGAAACGGCGGATTCAATGCCATCGCCACTGTGTCACTACTCTTTTCCAAGTACACCGTCAACCCTTAAATTAATTGTTATCAATCTGCCTCGACCAGCTTCCCTGGTACTAGGGTGGTGGGTGCCCATACTTATCCCATCTCCCACGATTTCAGCAGGTCCCAGGGTGTAAACCTATAACCTGATACATTATTAGTGCGATTCATTGTCATTTTATCATACATCTACTGAGCAGGAATGCATTTTCAGATTCAAATAAATAATTTAATGCACCAAGTTAGCTCATACGGTTGTGAGTACAATTGAGCATTGTCAAGTAGAGAGAGAATCCGGCCCCCGTAGACGATATCACTCACTTTACTGAATGATCGCTGATCAATCTTATCAATGGGATTTACAATGAACCCTCTATCGCTACGGAACTCCACCTTCTACAAGAAAATCTCAAAGGACCCAGAGCCCAACCAGCTGGTACCGACTCGGGATACAGTGAACCCCAGTCTTTTACTTTTAAGAAGTTTAAGCCCACATTTAGTGAAGTGCAGTAGTCATGACCGCCTAGGCTGGTCTCAATTACTTGGCTGGTACCTTCTCATTCACCTCGATCCATAATCTTCCCGCTCTCCTCACTCCCCTGGTTCAAAGCCTTTATTTTCTCCTCCATCGTGCTCGATCACAGACTCTAGGAGATGTTTTACTATTCACAATTCTCTTTATTCACAAATTTGATTAAATGTGATTATTTTTCGCCTTCAAGCCAGTGTACATTTTATAGCCTTTATATTGCCGCTTTAAATTAAATTCACAATGCTGTTCTTGTGGCTATGCCAACATCGTGTTGGAAGGAATATGTAGTTATTCTTAAACATCTGTACAGATGTCAAAGGCAGTGTGTATGTGGTAATGTATTTCTGTGACGCCGCCTTATCATAACCTATCGATGATCAGCAAAGTGCAACCCACTGTTCTTCACTCCCAGTGTATTTCACAATGCCCTGGCTTAGCAAGGTTCGCGTTTTTGCCGTACGAAAGAGGGAAAACACAAGTCAATTCTCCTCGGTGCAAGACGACTGGCTCTCTAACGCAATTACCTTTGGCAAAGCATTACAAGCAGCGGGTGATTTGGCACCGTTTCCTTATATCAAAGGGGCTGCAGGCACACTAGTAGCTTTGTTGGAGCCGCTACAGGTAACATGCACTTACTTGAATCCTATACTCATTTGACTGTTTACCTGTAGCAAATGTATAAGAATCGTAACGATTACAAGCGTCTAACTGAAAGTATAGTTACGATCTTGAAACACTTAGAGGAAGATGTGCGCAAGAATCCAGCTGCGGCGTTGGCATCTGAACCGTTCAAGGAGCAGTGCAAAGAAGTAGAGAGGTGGGTGATTCCTCTTGTATGCATGCGAGGATGGAACCTGAAGCAACTGATGCTCTATTCAGCTTTTTGCATGCTATAGCCAATGACCTACAAACTAGATTCTCTCCTTCAAATATGAATAGGTTCAAGGAAATGTGGAGTTCTAGTTCCCTCCGAGATCTTATTACTCAGTACCAACGTGATGTGGATAAAATGTGTATAAATTTAATTGTGAGTAGATCCATGGTATACTTCAAGTCGAAGGTTTCATTTACACATAAAAATGAAGCTTCGGAATACAAATCACATGCGTATTCACCTTGAAGTGAACGATAAAGCACCCATACACTCGACAGAGAAAGATGATAACAAGAGTGGCACTGGGACAGAGGACGATCTTGAACTATCAAACGTTAGTATTTCTGTCGTTACTCTATATTTGTCTGTGTACTGAATAATAATTAGCATCGACGCTATGTAATTGGGGACCTGCAACTACTGCCGGGAGACTATTCATCGGATCCTGCAGCGGATGTGACATATGCGGTTGCATTGCCTGACGTGAGCGGACGAAAAACAGCAAAACTATACCGAGGAAAAGATGCATACAAGGTATAAACCTTAGTCATTCATTCTATTAAATCTTAATCATCACGTCACCAATAAAGAGGTGGAAATTTCAATTCGATATTCTATCTCAAATCCGGTGCGTAAATGCTTTACACCAGTTGCTTTTGTAAATAGTGATAGTTGAGACAGTCATCCCCATATACAACAAATATTCGGAGTTATCCCGTCAAATAACGATCCTGTGCTTATTTTTCATGAAGGCAAGTTTGAACAAATTTTAGTCATCCATACATCATAACTTTGCTCTATAGACACGTCGATCCAAGTATATGATGTTGGAAAGCACCTATCAGCTGTTGATCCGGTCAGGTCAATTATATTTAATTATAAATTTGTCAATTCTTTCATTGCATATAATCATCTCTGTCATTTACTAATACAAATTGCTATAGATGAAAGCTTATAAGGTACCCATACCATTTTCCTGTAAATATCATTTTCATTGAAAGATGTTAGGATGCCAGACGATATCTCGATCTCGAACCGTCACCATATCTAAATTCGACTTGGTCAGTAAATCACGTAGAGATCAAGTCTAAGCTATATTGGCTTGTATGGCATGTCGATAAGCACGGCCATATCTTTTCAACCATTGATCAAAATGTATGTTTAAATTTCATTACATTTTTGTTCGTTACTAATGCTCTAATTAGGGGGAGCCAGATACAAGATATTACTACCTATACGCAAATCATAAGGCTATTCAAACAAATTTGGGGCACGATCCATTAGACATAGAGCTTGACTTGCGCAATATTTCACCAATCAATGGCGAAAGCTCCATATCCCATTCTCTGACATCGACCAAGCTGGAAGTTCAAATTAGAAATTTTCACGCCATCCTGACTCCCTTCCTCTACGAGTGGACGCCATCCAGCCACCAATGTTCCAGGGCTCAGCTTGGTACAATCATAATAAATCGGAGTCTCGACGGAGGATTACATCATGTTGTTCAGATCCCCCCATCATCAGTTCAGAGGTTATTCCACAGAGAGAGGCCAGCAATAGAATTCCATTCGAATTTTCTTATAAAAAATGATGTAGTAGAGGACAGTTGGCATCGGTTGGTTCATTTTAAAGATTAAGTTGTCTTACGGCCATTGCTTATGTCTGTCATCTCACAGGTTCTCATTAAATCCCAATGTCGATGTTCATGGCCAGTTAAAAAATTGCTATATAACACTATCATTGAGGCAAAACGATAGCAATGAAGTTTACGATTCACTATTTGCATACTCACACAAGATAATACTCTCCCATCCCCTGCGGAAGTGGTGGTCGTCAAAATACATAGATGTGGCACTAGGTGACAATATTATTTGCAAAAATCCGTGAATATATTAACATCTTTTATCAGGAACGGGTGTTAAATTTACGCTTTCTTTCAATATTCACAAACCACTTGGGCTAGATATATATTTGTTTATAGCAGTCCCAGAAATAGATACAACTGGATGCTTTGCCGATCTGCAATTCTTTTGGTCGAGGGATCCAACTGGGAACAGCCAATTGTCAACATTTGAAACTGGAATCTCCTCTCCGAAGGTTATTATGAAGCCTCTTCAAATTCGCTTTCGACACTTGCATATTGTAGCTTTGCAAACATTATATCGCTCCTTGGGACTAGGTCAGGATCCGAATGCCATATTTGAGGTGCTCAATCTCCCCCCTGTAGAATTTTATTTTAATAACGGTAAGCACAACGGTTATCCTTTTCATTCTTAATGCTCAGTTTCTATTGGCCCTTGTAGATTGCGTATACCTCCCTCCTACTAGATCTAATCCTTACGAAAGAAAGAGTCACGATGATCAATACTGCCGTTTCTCAGAAGGCCATTTTGATCCTAGTGAACGATGGATGGTTACTTGCTCTCGATATCCAAACTACTGCAAGAAGATCCATGCACATAGGCTAAAATCAAACAGTATAGCCTATTATGATCTTTCCGATGATATAAACAGACTTACGGACATATTTTTTAATGGTACATGCACTAAACCCTCAGTTGAAGAGCGTGTCCGGTACTCGTGGCGTCCGCCACTGGTGTCCACGTAATTGGTCTTTGGATGATTACGCACGGGTTTTCTTCCTTCGGCTGGGGAGAGGGAGGGCCAGTCGTTACTGGTTTCAACCCCAGATATAATGAGCGAAAACGATACTCTTGGGCTTGTATTTATGTTTATCATTATTGAGGAACCCAAATGTCTTCATCAGTGTTGGAGTAAATATTTTCTTCATATTAGAGAGCATGCAAATTGACAAGCGGGCATATTAAACGCGAGGCCAGCAAGGCACGAGATAAGATTAGATTAGTCACTGGGCACCTAAAGGCGCATGTGATTGGCTACAAGTGTTTGACAGCAAGTATAGTTATGATCTTGAAACACTTAGAGGAAGATGTGTGCAAGAATCCAGTGGCAGTGTTAGCTTCTGAACCATTTCATGGAGCAGTGCAAAGAAGTGGAGATGTGCGTAATTCTTCTCGCATGCAAGATGGAACCTACAGTCATTGACGACTGATGTTCGGTCTAGTGATGTGAAAGGCTCGGCCTCAAGCCGCAAGCCGAGCTGAGCCGAGCCGGGGTAGCCTAAGCCGTGTGAAGCCGTGCATTAGGGCTTCTACGGCCTACGGCTTAGGCTTGTAATTTTTGAGGCCGTAAGCCTCGGCCTGAGCCGCGGCTTTTTGATAGTAAGTGTGAGTAAGCCAGTGACCACTTACTGAGAGAACCGGTTGTGCCGTGCATAAAATTTGATAAGATGAGTTATCTATAAGCATCTCCTGCATGTGTGTTATGCTATCAGAGGAAGTAGATACATTATTATATCAACATTTAATACGAAATTTAATTTCTTATAGCCTTACTTCCTAACTAGGCATACCTAGTAACAAGCCGCGGCCCAGGCCTAAGCCTACCCCAGGCCGGCCGTGATGACGGCTCAGGGCTCGGGCTTCAGATTTCTGAAGCCTAAGCCGCGGTATTGAAGCCGAGCCGAGCCGTAACAACACTAGTTCGGTCCAGCTTCCTGCATACCATTGTTCAAACATAAATGGGTTCAAAGAAATATGGAGCTCTAGCTCCATTCGAGATCGTATTTCTTAATACCGACAAGATGTGGACCAATTGCAGCAGAATTTGATTGTGAGTTCACCAGCAGCATATTCCAAGTTCTGGAATTCATATTTGGACCTCAAGCTTCGAAATACAAATCACATGCGCATTCACCTCGAAAGAGAACAGCCATGCACTCGCCCAGTTGGCGGAGAGGTACAGTAATCCAAGTATTGTTGTGACAGAGGATGGTCTCCGACTTTCAGATGTAAGTATTCGCGTCATTTTTATGTATTACTTTGTGTCTTGAATATAAATCAGTATCAACAATACTTACCTGGGGATCTCCGATTATTAGCAGGACACCGTGCATTAACGGGTCTCGCCGGTGAATATTTGGTCCTGCCGAGCTCCAAGAACCAATAATTTGCTGTAGCCGAATGATGGGCGAGTAGGTCTATCGTTTCGCAAATGGCTGTATATCAAGTGTCGTTAGTTTTGTGCTACTTCACTTATATAAGCACATCGTGCCTCCTTCGTCACGTGTTCTCCTCACTCTCCTAGTTCAAATATTTTCGTTTTCTCCTTCGTCGTGCTCAATCATAGATCACGAAGATTATATAATATTCTAAATTCCTCCTATTCTCAAATTCAACTAAATTTAATCTTCTTTCACCTTCAATTTAATGTATATTTTACCTGCTCCAAGTTTATCTGATCACTTCACCGTCATTTCTCATGGCTATGCCAATATCGTTCCGGGAATGAGTGTATTGATGCTTCTTAAACGTCAGTTCAGATGTCAAAGGCAGTGCGTATACAATTATGCATTGCTGTGATGCCGGCTGATTATAATTCATTGATCGTTTGCAGAGTACAGCTTGCCCCCACTTTGATCTCTGCTTATTGTAGTATGCCTCTATCTACCATGCTTCGTATTTTTACTGGACGAAACAAGAAGAGAAGTGCAGACCGACCCTCCTCGTCAAGGAGTGACTGGCTCTCTAATGCTATTACCTTCGGCAAAGCATTACAAACCGCTGGCGACTTTGCACCATTCCCGTACATCCAAGGGGCTGCTAGCATATTAGTAGCATTGCTGGTGCTTATACAGGTAATATTACGCTTGGCTAGGCTCACATATTATGTTCATTCAATTGTTATCTACAGCAAATGTACAAGAATCGTGACGACTACAAGTGTTTGACAGAAAGTATAGTTACGGTCTTGAAACAATTAGAGGAAGATGTACTCCAGAATCCAACTGCGGCGCTAGCATCCGAACCATTCAAGGAGCAGTGCAAAGAAGTAGAGACGTGAGTGATATCCCTGGTATGCGTGCGAGATGGAATCTGTAGCAATTGATGTTCGATACAGCATTTTGCGTGCCATAATCAATGACTTACAAACTAGATTCTTGCCTTCAAAAATGAATGGGTTCAAGGAAATGTGGAGTTCTAGTTCACTTCGAGATTTTATCGCTCAGTGCCAGCGGGATGTGGATAAAATGTGTATAAATTTAATTGTGAGTTGGCCCATAGAATGGTTCAAGTCCAGAGTATCATTTATACATAAATCTCAAGCTTCGAAATACAAATCACATGCGTATCCACCTTGAAGGGAACAATCATGCACTCACGCAATCAACAGAGAAGGGTGACAGCCAGAGTAGCGTCAGAACAGAGGATCATCTTGAACTATCAAATGTTAGTATTTGTGTCATTGCTTTATATTTGTCTGTGTGCTAAATATTCATTAGCATCGACACTATTTAATTGGGGACCTGCAATTACTGCCAGGACATTATTCATCGGATCCTGGAGTAGATGTAACATATGCGGTTGCATTGCCTGACGTCAGCGGACGAAAAACAGCAAAACTATCTCGAGGAAAAGATGCGTACAAGGTATAAACTTTAGTCATTCATTCTATAAATGTTAATCATTATGTCACTAATCAAGAAGTGGAAATCTCAATTCAACATTCTATCTCAAATACGGTATGTAAATATTTTACATTAGTTACCTTTATAAATATTGATAGTCGAGACAGCCATCCTCATATTCAACAAATTTTCGGAATTATCCCGTCGAAAAACCACCCTGTGCTTATTTTTCATGAAGGCAAGTTCAAAGGAGTTTTAATCATCCACACTTCATAACTTTGCTCTGCAGATATGTCGATCCAATTATTGGAAATTAGTGAGCACCTGTCAGCTGTTGATCCGGTCAGGTCAATTGTATTTGATTATAAATTCGTCAATCCTTTCCTTGCATATCATCTCTGTCATTTGCTCATAAAGATTGGCTATAGATAAACGCTTATAAGGTACTTATACCAATTTCATGTAAAGATTATTTCATTGAAATTGAAATCTGTTAGGATGCCAAGCACTATCTTGAATGGCAACCATATCAATGCCCTTCCATCTTCATTCAGTCTGTGGGTCGTGTAATGATCAACTCCAAGCTATATTGGCTTGTATGGCATGTCGATAAGCATGGCCATATCTTCGCAACCATAGATCAAGATGTATGTTTGAATTTCATTGCATTTTTTTAATTTGTTCGTTACTGATGCCCTAATCAGGGAGAGCCAAACGCAAGATATAACCTCTTATACACAAATGATAAGGTTATTCAAAGAAATTTGGGGCACAATCCACTGGACATAGAGCTTTTGTGCAGCACTCCACCAATCAATACCTCAAGTTTGGTATACCATTGTCTGTCATCGAGCAGGCTGGAATCTCAAATTAGGAATTTCTACACCATGTTGACTCCTTTCCTCTACGAGGGGACACTATTCAGCCTCCAATGCTCCAGGGTTCAGGTCGGTGCAATCACAATAAATAGGTATTTTGAGGGTGAATTCCCTCGTATTGCGCAGCTCCCTCCAGCATCAGTTCAGAGATTATTCCATCAGGCAATAACGTCCTTTTGATATATCAAAGCACTGTAACGAGAGCTCTAAAATTGTTATATAAATGACTGTGGTTACAGGCTCATTTTGATATATCAGAGCTCAGCTAAAAATAGCTGACCATGTTTCTGGTTCACTGGCTTATAAATCACTGGGCACAGCAGCTGCAAGATCCAAATCTCTTGATTATGCACTCAATGGCGTACACGTTGCATGAAGATCGAGATCAGGATCTCAAAATCCAGATGTGGCATCTTACAGTGTGCTTTCAATCATGTTCTTATGTAATCTAACTGCACCCTCAAAATAGTGCAGAATGTCTATTGGGAATGTAGTCGGTAGAATATAAAATATATGAATTGATTAAACTACTACGGGCCTCTAAAGAGGCCTTATATACTAAGTAACTAATTAACTAAATATACTACGAGTATCTATAAAGTGTCGGGTTTGTAATACATGAGTAAGCCAAGCGCGCCGAGGGCGCGCGTCGGGTCGGCATCCGGAGCTGCCTCAACCCGGCGGCTTTCCAACAATGTCATGACACTTTAGACATAATTTACGGTACATTAGCATATCTGTTTATTGAATAGATGAGATTGTATGTGGTAATACTCTATATTTGGTAAGTTATTTTGCAATAAACGATGCAGAAATAATAAAAGTCTGACAATGGATTAAAAGTCTGACAATCTATGGGTTGTACTTACACAATGACGTTAGTACCACACTGGCCCCGGCACCTTTGACCATGTCCCAATGTACAATTCTACAAGTCAAAAAAAGAAAAACTGGAGTGTCTTCATCAGGAGCATATCTAAACATGGAATTATACTACAAATAGCACCAAAAAGACTATGATGAGACATGCTTTTGTTATTTTATTTTATCCATGGACCACACCCTACACAATTCCATCATCCATGAACCTCCAATTAGGTTGTAACTAATATTTAAAACTTCGCCTTCGACGGTATAGGTTCTGCCACATCTAAAATTACCCCTAGATCAAGAATGAATCTGAACATAAGTATGTATGTATCCCATAATGGTATTCCATCCCCAAAATGATCGAATTTGTGCCATTCATTTAAAAATAGAGACTCAGTAGAAGTGGTAACTGTCCTCAGCACCTTATTATAATGTGATTAGAGGGGAAGTATACAATTTGTATTATCTTTCTTGCTAAAATACTGTTGATGCCGAACATAACATTGTGGCGCTACTGAATATGTTCTGGCGCTAAAGATTGATGCCAGGGTCATACGATCACGAGCCTTACAGATCCAGAAATACTCATACGGCATAGCGATCAGGTACGTATATAGAAGCCGTAGCGGTCTTCTCTTATGGAGAATTAGAGGGTCTTCTTTCATTATAACTAGAGGGCATTTATATATCAAAATGGCGCTGTAATGAGAGGCATTTATATATCAATTTTTGTACTCTCGTTACAGGTATTGATGTATCAGACTGACAAGGTCTAGTGATTCCATAGGGAGAAGCGAGCATTAGAATTCCATTCAAATTTTCTCGTAAAAAGTGGTGTAGTAGAAGGCAATTGGCATCGGTTTGTTCATTTTCAAGATTTAGTTATCTTATGGGCGTTGCTTACTATGGCTGTCATTTCACAGGTTCTGTGTGAATTCAAATGTCAATGTTCGGCGCCAGTTAAAACATTGCGATATAACACTATCATTGGGGCTGGATAATAGCAATGAAATTTATGATTCATTATTTGCATACTCACACAAGATATTACTCTCCCATCCCCTGGGGAAGTGGTGGTCGGCAAAGCACGTCAGTGTGAGATTAGGTAACAATATATTCTGCAGGGATCCGTGGATATATTAATATTTTTTATCAGCAGTGGGTCTTGAATTATTGCTTTCATTTGATATTCATAAACCACTTGGGCTAGATATATATTTATTTGTGGCAGTTCCAGAAATTGATGCAGCTGGATGTTTTGCCGACGTAGAATTCTTTTGGTCGAAAGATCCAATTGGGAAGAGCCGACTGTCGACGTTTGAAACTGGAATATCTCCTCCGAAGATCATGACAAAGCCTCTTCAAATCCGCCTCGAACATCAGCATATTGTAGCTCTGAAAACATTATATCGTTCCCTAGGATTAAGCCAGGATCCGGATGCCATAATGGAATTGTTTGATTTCCCCCCCATAGAACTTTACTTCAACAAAGGTAAGCCGAATGCTTATCTTTTTCATTCTTAGCGTTGAATCTCTATTGGCTCTTGTAGGCTGCATATACCTCTCTCCTAATAGATGCAATCCTTACGAAAGAAAGAGTCACGACGACCAGTACTGTCGCTTCTCTGAAGGCCATTTTGATCCCAGTGAACAATGGACGGTTACTTGCTATCAGTATCCGGGCTACTGCAGGAATAACCATGTAAATAGACTGAAATCAGTCAGCATAGCTTATTATGATATTTCCGATGATAAAAACAGGCTTACAGACATATTATTCAGTGGTGCGTGTACTAAACGCACTGTTGAAGAGCATGTCCGCTATTCGTGGTGTAGACGTAACTGGGCTTGGGAAGACTATAAACGGGTATTCTCAGATATTGTATGAATTTCCAAGCATTATTTACATGTAACGAACATGTTCAAGTGGGAGAATTCATTAGCTAGCGGTTTCAACCTCTGACATATATTAGCGAAAGCATTATTATTGAACTTGTACCCATGGTTATAAAATATTAGATATATTAAATTGTTCCAATATCTACATGAGTATATATATATGCCGATGTGCATGTGTTCGAAGAGCACGCAAAGAGGACGATTGTTGTATCTCACTGAAATGTCATTGTATTCTTCGCAAGGACGGAGGGGGGCAAATTGTGCAGCGTCCCTGCGATAACTATACCAAACTATCGACTCATTTTGCTACGGTGAGCTACTCGTAGATTCGCGAAGGGATATCTTTCAGTGGAGGAGAGGAGAGGATGTGCTGATCACGGTTCAGGTCAACAAGCTGCGAGCTCGGCTAAACTTCAATAAAGGCACAAGATAAGATTAGATTCTGGCGTGTGATAATTACGTAGCCTGATGAGCACATCATCGAGTGTCATCATCACCATGCCAATCGCTGGCAACAGTGAACGCTGTGATGGTGAACAGCCCTATCTCGTTGTCGTCCCCTCTTTCTTTCTCTTGTTCCCGCTATCTGCTTATTGTTTAATTTTAGGAGTTTGTCCTTTGTATCTGTAGGAACTTGGAAGACACCATCTCTATCGTTGCCCTGCAGTGCCTCGACCTTTACTCCAAGTCAAGGCGGAAATGGGGCAACGGAGGACAGAATGGCGTAGGATTCAGCTCAAATCTGTCCATCGCATCGAGTGCCTCGCTCCATCGTACGTTCCTCCCCTCATCTCTCACTTACCAACCCTAATTCCTCCCCCTGCTCCCTTCAGTATACACCTTCTTCGCCATGCTCGTCCTCCTCTCCGTCTCCGCCGCCATCGTTATCCGCTCCTTCCTTCTCCGACGCCGAATCCGCACCATGATGGAAGCAGTCGTCTGCAACGGCACCTGAATCGCCCCACTCCCTGGCATGCTGGGTGCCAACGCCCGCGGGGGTGCGAATAAGGTTGATTTGTCGAAAAGCCACGGATGCGGGAGGGATATCTCGGGAATCGGGAGAAGAGGTGGAGGGTCCATGGACACGGGAGATATATCACCTCTTTGGGGAGGGAGGAGGCCATGCAGGGCACAACTGCTAATGCGGATACTCCAAGGGTGCATGTACATGCCTGAGCAAGGAACGTACTCCGTTCGTTTGAGAGGATGATTAGCCCCGCCTCTACGTCTCCCATTTCACCATCGCCCGCTTCTCCAGCTTCTCCTCCAAACGACTAACTCACGAATAGCAATTCCACCCATCTGCCTCTAGGCGCCGTCCCTGGAGCGCTACGCGTCGCAGTCCTCATTACCATGCCTTCTCTGCGCTCTTCTTCTCGTTATCCCTCGTCTTCGTCAGCACTCTCGTCATTACCACATCCAATCGCAACTTCATCCTCGTCCTCATTATATTCAACATCACACCCTCTATCATCAGTAGAATAGGATGACGACGACGAGCCTCTCCCATATTGATTGAACTTTGGGTGGTATGTGCGGGATTTGGGACCTGATTCATGTGCTGGAGATGGCTTTTTGTCACCGGGCGATGGCTGTTTATTTCTCAACACCTTCCTTAAATCCCCATACCCATCCTCAAACTTGTTCCTCACCATGCTTGAAATCGTTCTTTGTGGCGCTTCTCAAAGACTTTGCTAGCATTTCTCATTACATGTTGTGTTTAAAGAAGCGCATCAATGAGCTCCGTACCTGCGATTTTGTGCTGGGAATGATTGGGCATTGGGTGGGATGGAGTGAGGACGGGCGAAGAGTAAGACGCGCACACATCATGGGGGGCTAGAGCCTGGAAGTACGGGTTTGAGTATGGAGGGAAACACTGTTGCCAGTTCTTCAGCTACGGGCTGGTAATTGGAGAACCTGGAATGATTGGAAGTTGTGGTTCAGAGAGCTATGCATCCCTGTTGGAAGGATATAAGAACGAGCATGGTGATGGATAAACGAGCATCAATGTTCGAACGATCTGGGAACTCGTATCAAATCCAGTGAGGTCTTAGCCGTGTCACGATGTTATCCACTAATTTTGTTGAATGCACAAAACACATTCACATCTTGGACTATATAGGTGTTCAAGGCCCAAGATGGCTCAAATCGGGTCGAAGACTTACTGCCATTGACGTATCCAAAGAATAGCCTTAGCCACTGGATGACCTCAAGCTCAAGTATCAATTAGCGGCATCGTTGCGCTTTTTATGCGCATGGTTGTTAATGCTCCAGGTGTGTAACCATCTTCTCCACGGTTCAGACTTTCGAGAGTATAGGTATGTATATCACGTAGAACAGTTAGGTCATTGTGTAGCATAGAGAGTGAATATAAAATATGTTTATTATGATCTATTCTCTGACATTTAGTGTACATCGTGTTAACATTACATATTTCAAGTGTATGGTAGGCTAATTAATCAACGTTCAACCCAGCTATCACCACCATCAACTTAGTTCTGTGTGCCTGGGGCGAGTGATCTGCTTAGACAACGTTGATGGGCTCGTCCGAATCTGTGAACTTGATGCGAAAGATTAACTGCCGGCCGAGGGGGTGGAGAGCTGGTCCATAGTTAGGATGGACGGAACGTGAACACAGGAACAGGAGCGGAGCAGGAATGGCAACGGAGGACTTACAAACTATTTATTTGCCCACTTTACACCTCCGATAGACGAATTGAATGGAGTGAGGAGTTCAGAAATAGTCTCGAGAGCAGCCGCAGAGCACCTGGACGTGTTGAACTGCTGTTGCCAATCCTGCTGGAAAAAAATGAGTGAAGAACCAAGGAAGAACTCGAGGAAGGACATATAAATGGTAAAATGTGCCTCCACCAGGGCAATGGTCCATCTACGAGCTCAGAAATGGCCATGAACAGGCGCCCAACTGGCAGGCACTAGCACAAATCCCATAGGACCGTATTCGATCCTCCTTCAGCATTCATAACACGTGCGTTGAATTCTTCTTGTGCGGCATTGTCGGAATGGGCTTGGGGACGAGCTGCCTGACAGGCGAGTTTGTTGAATGCCGATCAATCGACGGCCGGAGGTTCTCACCGCATCGGTTGGATCTGGGATCAACAGTCTGATCTCTGAGATATGCGTGTTGGGGAGTCATGACAGGGCGCGTTGAGCAAACTTGCAAGGATGGTGCCCACAAGCGTGAAGGTAGACCACGCTGTGTCTGTGAAAGTTGTATGCGCTCGCAACGGTGTCGATCGACCGTTTAGTATTCAGGGTGATGCTCGCGTTTCATATTCTTATGAGTGGCAGTGTAATAACTCGTTGAGGGAAGCAAAGAAAGACTGCAAGAGGGGCGGGTTAGTAAGGGTACAGCTCTGGCATTGGAAGATAGAAGAGGAAACGGAGAACGAGGGAGAGATCATAAAGGAGAGGAAATGTCTATCAAGCAAAGGGGAAGCAATAAAGTAAGGACGTATCGAGCAGCCGGTTAAGCGCTCCTCAAAGAAGGTGGGCTGTAAAGAGAACAGATTTGTTCAGCATCCGCAATACGAGGATAAGGCAATGTGAAGACCGGTATTCTCGAAACCAAAAGAGTCAAAGACGAGGATATGACATTGGATGGGCATGGTCATGGGATGAGTACAAGAAGAAGAGAAACTTACGAGGTGAAGACCACTACTGAACCTCCAAAAGCAAGCCCTCAATACCCGTTCCATATGCCTGAGAATTAGAACGAGACGGTGACGAGCTAGTGACCGTCTAGAGACCACTAACGATATATATATATATATAAATATCTCTAGCAATACAGACCGTAACTAGACTATCACAAGAATTGTATTTGCGAGTGGCTTCACGTCGTTCCTAAAGACTAACGGTCCGGCGATGATAGCGTAAGAGTAGATGTAGTGAGGGAGGAGGATTCGAAACCCGAAAGAAGGGGTGGAAGAAGGGTGTGCGACGGGCACGAAATGAGCCGGACAGTAGATGGAACGAGCAGCGGGGCGATCCCGCACTGTGCCCGAGACGAGTGACACCTGTAGCAAGAACTAGTTGGGAAGGCCCAGACTAGCGTGTCGCACCGTGGAAGAGAGAAGCCGTAGGAGACAAACGTCAACGACGTAGGCGTCGTTGAGGTCCTATCCAACTAAGGGAAATATCTAGAAGAAAAATAGACCGTACAATGTCAAAGAAGTTGGCTTCTTTGAGACTGCGAGAGGTATCGGAGAGAGAGAGACGTGGTGAGGCCGGAACGGAACACGGTTGATCGGACGCGTTCCCACGAAGTCTAAACTTTAACGCGTGTCGAAGTTGTACACGATATGAGCAATCAACAACGAAGAAAAGTGATATTTTGGTGTGAGGTGAGTACAAAGTGGGGAATACGGGCGCAGGAGAGTGTCCCTCCATCTAACTACGTGCTACGGTATATCTGTAATTCTAGTGCCAAGTACGGTAGTAATAAAATGATCAGAAAATAAAAGAAATACCGAGTATGGCCATGCGCCCCAGCGCGATCGCCCGCACTGTACGCATCACCATCAATTCCGTACCATGCGTCGGTCCGTCATCTTCTCGTCTATAGCTCCGACATCCACCTGTTCGCGTGTACAGAGCCGACCGAGGCTCGTCAACGGTAGCCCAGTTAGACTTGCTGTGTTCACAAGCGGATGGAGGCGGGCAGGTGCCATTCAAAATCACGCATCGAATTGATTATAAATTTGTCAATTCTTTCATTGTATATTATCTCTGTCATTTACTCATACAAATTGCTATAGATGATAGCTGTTAAGGTACTCGTACCAAATTCCCGTAAAGAGCATTTTCGTTGACATCTATTAGGATGCTGAGCGGTATCTTGAACAGCAGCTATATGATTTTGAACTGCCAGGATATGATAGCCCTTTAGATCTAATTAGCTCCGTGCAACTTATACAGATCAGGTCCAAGTTATGTTGGCTTGTATGGCATGTCGATAAGCATGGCCATATCTTCGCGACCATTGATCAAAATGTATGTTAAATTGTATTACATTTTTATCCATTGGTCCATGACTAATACTCTATCAGAGAGATCCAGACGCCAGACATTACTGTTTACATAGAAATGATAAGGTTATTCAAACCAATTTGGGGCACAATCCATTGGACATAGAACTTGACTTGCGCAATACTCCATCAACCAATGCCGAAAGTTCCGTATACCATTCTCTGACATCGACCAAGCCGGAAGCTCAAATTAGAAACTTCCACGCCATCTTGACTCACCTCCTCTACGAGTGGACACCATTCAACTATCAACACTCCAGGGCTCGGGTTGGTGCAATCACAATAAATCGGAATCTCTACGGTGGATCATATCATGTTGCGCAGCTCTCCCCATTATCAGTTCAGAGGTTATTCCATAGAGAGAAGCCAGCAATAGATTTCCATTCGAATTTTCTTATAAAAAGTGGTATAGTAGAGGACAATTGGCATCGGTTGGTTCATTTTCAAGATTTAGTTGTCTTACAACCATTGCTTATGGCTGTTATCTCACAGGTTCTCCCTAAAGCCTAATGTTGATAATCATCGCCAATTAAAATATTGTTATATAACGCTATCATTGGGCCAAAACACTGGCAACGAAGTTTATAATTCATTATTTGCACACTCGCACAAGATACTACACTCTCATCCACTAGGGAGGTGGTGACGAGCCTCGCATGGCTCTGTACCCGGAAACTCGGTCCTGCTGCCGCTAAATCGACTTCAGTATATCTATTTTCGACTAGGAATCGTCGGGGAAGGTTCGGAACGCATCAAGAAGCTTCAAAATCGTTCCGCAATGTTATTTGAGCTCGGAACAACGGATGACATCGCAAATACACCATTTTCTTCAATTTGATTCGTATATTCTCATTTTTTATAGACAATCTAAGTATTTATTAGACATAGGAGTAGTTCTATCCACATGAATCAAGTCCCATGAGCGAGTCTGGTGTCTACAGCCGCTCATGTTTCCATTTTACTTCATTTTTGTACATTTTACTTCTACTTTACTTCTTTTTGTTATGACCTTTCTACATACTTAAAGATCATAGTTTTTCTTCGTAGTTCATCAGTTCAGAGTACTCTACATCCCCTCGACACTCTCTGTACTCAATCGCTACACAACTACCTCGCTTATACAAAATAAATTCAAGTTATTGGAGTTCAGATCTTCGCAAATCGTCCTCTTCACAAAATAGCGACGCTTTCAACGACGACTAATCCAATCGACTTCGTTCTTTTTGCATCATCTAGGCTACCTTCCTACCTCCCTCCTCGTCTTTGTTTCGTATTTTTCCGAGCTCTCATCGTCGAGCTATTTTAGTTGCGATCGGGCAACTATTTTAGCGTTTCTCTAGCAGTCCTCCTCCGTTTCTATCGTCTCTGTCGTGCCCGTCGTGCACCCGTCATCTCCTCCGTCACTCTATCAGTCAGTCCACCCCTCAGCCTTCGTCCTCCGGTCTCTATCGCACTATCTTGCATCCAACTCCCTCAGCACTTCGTCATTCTATTAGCAGTTCCCTTCACAGCTTGTTAGGACCGACGTGAGGCCACCTCGCATTTTTATTCTTTTGTTTTCTAGGTATACAGGTTTTTCTAGGGATTTATTATATATATTCCTACACTACCAGCCGGTGCCTAGGTCGACAGTGGTGGTCGGCAAAAGGCATAAATGTGCTATTAAGTAACAATATAATTTGGAGAGATTCGTGAATATATTAATATCTTTCATTAGCAACGGGTGTTGAATTCACGCTATCGTTCGATATTCACCAACCACTTCGACCGGATGTGTATTTCTTTATGACAGCCCCAGAAATCGATGCGGATGGAAGCTTTACCGACCTACAATTCTTTTGGTCAAGGGATCCAACCGGGAAGAGCCGATTGTCAACATTTGAAACTGAAGTCTCTCCTCCAAAGATCTTTGTACAGTCTGTTCAAATTCGCCTTCGACACGACTATATTATAGCTTTGCAAACGTTATATCGCTCCCTGAGATTAGGTCAGGATCCGAATGCCATAATTGAGCTGCTCAATCTTCCCCCCATAGAAATTTACTTTGGCAAAGGTAAGCAGAATGATCTTCCTTTTCATTCCCAGAGTTAATTGTTTGTTGGCCCTTGTAGGTTGCATATATCTCCCTCCTAGTAAATGTAATCCTTACGAAAGAAAAAGTCATGACGATCAATACTGTCGTTTCTCTGAAGGCCATTTTGATTCCAGTGAACGATGGATGGTTACTTGCTCTCGATATCCAAACTACTGCAAGCGTATCCATGCAAATAGGCTGAAATCAGACAGTATAGCCTATTATGATATTTCCGATGATAAAAACAGACTTACGGACATATTATTCAATGGTGCATGTACGAAACTCTCTGTTGAAGAGCGTACCAAGAAATGGTGTTGGAATAATTGGAATATAGAAGACTTCCACCGTATTTTTTATCCTGAGCTGGAGAGTGAGAGTGGCTAGTCATTAGTCACTGGTTTTAACGTTAGATATAATTAGTGAAATGGTATTCTTGGGCTTGTATCTACTTTTATCATTATCAACTCATAAAATGTGTTTATAATTACCTCTAATCGCCTGTGTCAGCCATTCAGTGCAATCTGGAGGTTACGCGGACACGGCCCTGCTCTGGAAAACAGTAGCAAGGCCTAAGTTAAATTGTATTGTAAAAAATTCAGTAGTTACATAGACGTGCGCGCTGTGTATGCCGCACTATTTTTAAGGCGAGTGATCTACTTAGACAACGTTGATGGGCTCATCCGAATCTGCGAACTTGATGCGAAAGATTAATTGCCTGCCGAGGGGGTGGAGAGCTGGTCCATAGTTAGGACGGATGGAACGTGAACACAGGAACAGGAGCAGAGCAGGAATGGCAATGCAGAACTTACAAGCTATCAATTGCCCACTTTTGTACCTCCGATAGATGAACTGAATGGAAGGAAGAGTTCGCAAATGGTCTCGAGAGCGGCCGCAGAGTACCTAGACGCGTTGAACTGCCGCTGCCAATCCTGCTGGAAGGGGATGAG
The DNA here is from genome assembly GCA_004379715.1 of Crucibulum laeve. Classification (NCBI taxonomy): domain Eukaryota; kingdom Fungi; phylum Basidiomycota; class Agaricomycetes; order Agaricales; family Nidulariaceae; genus Crucibulum; species Crucibulum laeve. The sequence continues at coordinate 119,011 of ML213655.1, forward strand.
CGAAGAACCGAAGAAGAGCTTGGGAAAGACATACGCAAGGATAGTATGTGCCTGCATTAAGGCGATGATCCGTCTACGAGCTCGGAAACGATCATGAGCGGTTGTCCAGCGGGCAGGTACTCGCACAAATCCCATGCTGGTCGTATTTGATCTTCCTCCAGTATTCACAACATCTGCGTTAGATACTTCATGTGCAGCATTTTGGAACGGGCTTGGAGACAAGATGCTTGACAGGCGAGTTTGTTGAATCCAGAGCACGTTGGCCTCGCGTACCGATGGATGTGCATTCGTCAATGCCAGTGTGGGCTGGGTGTTTGATTGCGTCGTAAACTGTGAACTGTGAGAGGAGAGGTTTATCAGCGCCGGAAACACGCACAATAGGGTGAGGAGGAGAGAGGGACGCAAACACCTGTGTTCACGGCGTTGGATCGGAAACGCGGATGGGTTGAGCACGAGCGGAAGATAAATTTACTAGCTAACAGCGACCATTGAACACCAAAAAATGAGCCCTCCATAAGCAGATCCAGATCTTCTACAAAATCTGTGAGAGTACGAGACCAGCCAGCTTTGCAGTGTTCACAGGTGGACGAAGGATAGGCGGGAGCACGGGTCAGAAATGCGGGATTGAACGAGATGCGAGGGCTGGAGACGGGAATTCAGCTGGATGTTAACGAAGGGTATGAGATATGGGAGGAGGAAGGTGTTGGAAGAGGAATAGGTCGCATAACAGGGTCTAACCAAGCCGACAAGGGGAATTTGGGAGGACATGTACGTAGAACTCACCGAGAGCAGAATCCCAACCATCCTCTTTCTCCTTGTGTATCCTTAGTCCGTTTAGCCTTCATATACCAGCAAGAACATTTTGAAGCTGTTGTGTAAGAACTGGCATTCAACTTCGCCGAGCGATCATACTTGAAGTCAGAGGCACCATCTTCACGATCTTGGCTGAGTTAAGCAGAGCAAAGTGAGGGTGCAGTCCGCGTAACGTTTCAGAATGCTAGAGCTTGTTGGAAAGACTAAGAAAATGGTGTGTGCTCGTTAGTGAGCGGGTGGTCTTGTATGGTAGTCAAAGTCGAAATTGAGCTGATCCGCTGAAGCGCTGACTGTGGTTACCGCCCAGCGCTGACCTGACGTCATTGCAGCCGAGGAAAAGATTGAGTTCCGATTGAGGCGAGTACCGCGTTCCTGTCCTCCTTTCCCCTGGCTATGAACTTGGCAGTCCATTCCTCCTTCTGTTATTTCTCCTTCCCTTACCACTACGCTCCTTCAACCGCAAACTGACTCCCGATCATTCTCCTGTGTTCTGACGTATCCTACGCGCGATCCCAACTGCTCCTGCCTTCACTCTCTGTCTGTCAGCGAATATACCAAGACTGCTACACCGGAATCATTGGAATGCGAAGGGTGGGTGATCCGCCTCCCCTTACCCTGCTTGTGGCCCTCCACATATCGCTCCCCGCCTGTGCTCTCTATCCCTTCTTCTTGTCTACTCCCTCGCCCTGCCCTCATATGCTCTTGTATTTCATGGGTTCAATGCTAACCTCTTTGCTTTAGTCCCTTGGCGTACACAATGCACCATTCTCTCACCTACCCTGGTTCATGGATGAAGCAAGTCTCTTCATGGCGTCATTTTTCAATATATGCTGAACGGAGCTGGCTCAGGGATTGCGTTGCGAGAGGCGATATTAGTAGCTGCCAGCCATGTAAGCTCAGTTCTAACTCTACTCTCGACCCCCACCCTACTTCCTATCCATCCGCATTCCCCTTCAAAACTAAAAATCAGTCAACGCTTCACCATTTGAGGTCCTGTCACAATGGATCCCTGCCTGCTCTCTCCTGTCCTATTGCCGCACGCCCACCCCATTCAGATGCTGAAGCTAAACTTCCTTCTCAAAGTCTTCTTTCGAAGCTGCTGTTTGTTCATTCGTGGACGCCCAATACACTTCCGTCACAAAGCATCTACGCCCACAACCAACCTCGCTCTGATCACGTAGACTATCACGATGCGTTGGGTCGTTCCTAAGTGCAACAAGCAAAAGTGTGAGAGCTCAAGAATGTAGGTACGTTTCTCGACAAACGTCGAATCCAATTATAGATGCCCTGTCCCGAACTCCTTTCGTAGAACCCATTATGGCAAGCTGATACGAGTACGAAACTGCGATGATTCCTCGCGGTTCCAGTTTCTACAAGTAGATCCAGCTCCGAGTAATGACGAGCAAGGGTAGAACCGATCTATACCAGAGCAGCCTTTGCGTCAGTATCGTACGCAGCTGAAGGTGCGTGTACCGTGGTGATGGGCGGGGGGAGAGTCTGGCCGATTGGAAGCAGGGGCGTCGATCATGGAGCAGGTAGGACTAGATGCAGTCATGCAATAGTAGACTCATCGGGGAGGCGGTTTTCACTGAGTACGATGTATGGCGAACAGTCATAGAAGAATTGAAGATAAGTACAGCGAGAGACTATACCCATGATGCTGTTAATTGCGAATCTGTGGCTTCAGCCTTGGGTGCGAATCTCATCAGCATTCAGGCAACAGTGTATCGGCTTTCTTCCAATCCTCCCTGCTCAAATGATCCTGCCTTTGTGGCCTGGGGTACGTCGTTCTTCATCCATCCGATATCCTCATCGATTGGCTATTTCTCACTTGAATTTTCAGTTTGAATTCTATGCAAGCTATAGTCAATTTGATTCGCTTTTTTCTTCTTTTCTGACGTCACTATCTCGGACATGCACCAAAGCTGTGAGGAAGATTTCAATTTGAAGAACGCTAGCACCATGCGCATCTAACATCGGTTGATTACCGTTGTCCAATTGAAATGTTGTGCCCGGCCCTAGGTGCTTTGAACGCTTAGTTCGCGTAGAAAGAATATGTAAATTACAACGTTCGCATAAAATATGCTACCTCATCAAGTACATGTACTTTATATGTCTAAGTGCTATTTCCACAAAAGTAATCGAGGAATGTTGAGTCCTTCAGTTCTTCTATCCAATTATCCCACTGTTTAATTTCCGTCTAAGCACGGGTGGCATGTATTCGAAATTGTCCATGCACTCAGGTTCCATCATACATGCCTGGGGTTTATTATCTATGCTTTTTGATCCAGCATGCCTCTGTGGTTCTTCTCCAAGCCCTAATTTCATACATTTCAATTCTGCTTTTTCTTTCAAAGCCAATTTGATATCCCCGGTATCCTTTTTGTTTGTGCTTTTTGACTGGGCATGCACTCGCCCTCCATTTTGACTCGATTCTGAGTCAATAGTCAGAATATAAAGCTTGTGTGATCTAGATGGTTTATGTTTTTGATTTTTCAAGCCTTCTCTGCCAATCTGGAGAATACTATATCAATAAGAGCTGCATTCAATATTAATGATTTTAAAAACCATTCACGCACTGCAAGATGCTGCCAGCTATCGTCCGGCCTAGAAACTTTAATATTATAATGGGATAAGCGTTTCAATGCCTGCAAAGAAATGTTGGATATGGGTGATAATGCAGAATCCAAGTCTACGTGATTGGACTTGTAACTTCAGACCAATTAGATTCATTGAGAAGATAGCAATTATTGCAGTATTTACCTTGGATCACGTAACAGTGAGAGTACTCCAAAGGTCGCATCACGATAATTGGCCATTGTCACTGTGTACTCTTTTGCACGGCTGGGATCTGCAAGATATCTCAGGACCCATGTGCGGTAGATCTTGGAGAAAGACGTTAGATGTAGAGGGAAATGCATGTGCCGCCAAATAACCAGGTTCAGGCCCACCATGTTGTTGTTATCTGCAATATCTGCAATAATGATACCTCCAAGGACTGAATAAATGGTCTGGTTTATTTTTGATGGCCAGTTTGATAAAAGATATAAGTGATGATGGTCCAAGGCATTTTATAATGATTCAAAGACAGATCTGGCCTTGTGACTATCTACCTAAAAATTATCATCAACTTAACACAAACAGTTATGGGCAACACATCAAACCTGCAGTAATTTTCTTGATACCAGAATTGCATTGATTTCTGTGGGATTATTAAAGCGGTCATTCTGACCCACTGAGTTTCCGCATTTCAGCACATTTAAAAAATCCACTGTAGATAGCCCACCAAGTAAATGTGGTGTTACAATAGCCATTGACAAATAGAGAAGTGAATTTTGTGATGCATACAAGTGAGCATCTATCATAACTTTTGATCTTCTTTCATCATAATGTATGTTGGCTTGGTTACATGTCTGCATAAGACATAGTGCTAGTTGGCCATAGAATATTTCTCTCTTGATGTGATAATTCCCAGATCTGGGATTCAGAAGAAAATCACCGAATGATGCATGATGAAACCGAATACTAGATGAACTGTCATAACTTTCAGGAATAGAAATGATGGAATAGAGATCTGATAAAAGCAGTGAGGTTTCACCGTGTTCCAATCCAAGTAAGCAATCAACCATGGCCAAAGATTTTGTTCCACTAAAAGAGATATACTGATCCTTAAAGTGTAACAAAACACCAAGAACACGAGATATAGCACTATAATCATCCACAGTGGATAAAATGTGGGAATATAATTGGTCCAGTTGGCCATATGGGGTGTCATTTCCTGGAGGTACAAGTCCAAGAACGATGTTTAGACCTTTTGTAGGGGATTTGCGAGGATTCCCAAGATACTTCATGACTAAAGATGCATAGATGAACTGCCCAGATGATCGATTGAGAATAGTTCGAATTGCACTATCAGAAGGCCAATCCGAAGCAAATGAGCAACGCAGTTCATGGGTCTCTCTGATTTCTGTGAATTTACTATGGAGGAATGTTTCTATGTCTTTTTGGGGATCAAAACTGTCATCTAAGGCAAGACGAGTAGATGTTTTCTGTATTCTGCCAGTGTTAAAAAATTCTCGAATAGCTTGTTCAGGTCGGCTAGAAACAAGGAAGCAAAGAGGAATATGATATGTGTTCAAAGTCTCTGATATCTCCGTCAAAATTAATTTCTGAATGTCTGAATTATTACATTCATCAAGGCCATCGATAATGACCAGCTGCGGAGAATCTTCCGACCATATATTTCCTTTCATAAGGCTAAGTATTGGATCCACAATCAGTCGGTGAATCTGTAAATGTAAAGATAGAGAAAAGACTGCCGAGTTCTTCTCAACTGCATCCATCACAGGCTGTTCCAATTGAGGAATGACTCGAATCAGCTGATGGACGATTGTGGCTATAAGATGATCTGCGGTATTCCTCTTGGATGCATTTCGAGAGAAAAAGAATGTAGCACACAGTGTTTTTGCTTTTTCGGATTTCTCTGCGGCTGTCTGTGCAATCGCTGACTTCCCCGCTCCAGCAGGTCCATGGAGCCACATAATACTAGATGTACGTTGTCGATTATTGGCCCATGACAAGATCATCTCAATAACTGCGGCTCTTGTTTCTGGGTGACATTTTGGTGGGTCATATCGTTCGTACGAGTTATGAACCGCTCCTTCTGCAATCGATAGTCGTAAAACATCAGATGCTAGTGTAGAATGGATGTCAAGAAAAATATACTGAAAAGACCATTAATTCACGCACCGTTTACCTTGCTATATCCACCACTCATATCGTAGAGGTTACACTCATTGAGAGTGACATCTGTCGCTCTGTCTAGAATCATTGAGTATAAAGTCCAAACAATTTCTAAAGGAGAAATCTATAGGGTTTGTTCGTAGCGTTGAGGTGGGGGGGAACTCAAAGCGATAGGTCTTCCTCAAATTCTCACCTTCCTCTCCCCCACTATGATTTTCCTTTTTAGGAATACTGCAGTGCAACATCACGTACTGCGACACAATGTGTGGCTGTTGTTACGAGTGAATAGGGGATTGCCGACTCCCTACTCGAGGAAAGGAAGTGGCGGAATACATTTTTGGTGTCCATTCAACTCTCCATTCAGCCACCCCTGCTCATTGCATCCAGTTTGTGTCTGATTTGGTGATCAAAAAATGATTTACTCATATGATGCACCTTGAGGCTGTCCTCAACCCTTATAAGACGTCTGCAAATATTGTTGAAATAGGCCAAAAATTTGGCGGTCCCAAAAACTTTGGAGACGTGTTTTTCAACGTGTTTTGACATTCTGAGTTCATTCCTACAAAAATTTACGTGCCAATCTGAGCCGATCTCTTAATACCTAAATTATCGACTTTGATTGTCCACAACTATACCCGAATCCAATCTGTGGGTAGTGTTACCCGTGGGTTGGGTCACGGGTTCGCACAGTCTCACCCATGTTAGTCCCTATGCCAACGGAGGGGATGGAGAGCTGATCCATGATCAGAGGGGACGTGACATGGGCAGAGGATCTGGGGCAGAGTGGAAATGGAAAAGTAGGACTTATGGGCTATCGATTCGCCATATTTGTACTCCCAGTTGACTGAATAAAGTAAGGAAACGACAAGCAGTGAAACGAATGAGCGAAGAACCGAAGAAGAGCTCAAAGAAAGACATAATAATGATAATATGTGCCTCTACCAGGGCGATGGTCCATCTACCAGCTCAGAAATGACCATGAACAGGCATCCAACCAGGTAACCAGTCCATTCTGTGCACTCGTTGAAGAAGGCGGGCAGAGAAGAGAACAGGTTAGATTAGCTTCTGTAATATGGGGGGAAGGCAATGAGAAGACCCAAATTCATGTATGCAGGGGAGTCAAAAGACGAGGTAGTAGATCAGTAGATTGGATTAATATGGGCTTGGGATGGATACGAGCAGAGGTGTAATTTACAAGAAAAATATTACCGCTGGACTCCTAAGAGTAAGCCATACTACCTGTTACACGTGCCAAGGGAAAGTACGAGAGATGACGGCCTAGCTAGACTTGCTGTGTTTACGGGCTGACGGAGGCGGCGCGAGTTGCATTCAGAATCTTGCATTTAATGCCATGGGTAGCTGGGGAAGAGAGCCAGCTCGGGTTTGATATATGCTGGAGGGGAAGAAAAAAGAACAGAGGGTTGGATCGCGAAATAGGTGCAAACAGGGTAAACGGTAGGAAAGCGGGTGTTACTAACCAATTACAGGATTCATGCCACTCTTTAGATCTCTTCGTTTATAGCAGTCTTGCTTCAGCAGTTGGAGGGCAATCCGACTCTTCTTGTAACGGCTCGGGTACAAAGTCTAGCAATCGTCGTTGAAGCTTGAAGTCAGGATGCACCATATTCATCAAGTTTGTTGCGTTGAGCAAAGGCAAGATAGCAGTGAAGGTACAGGAGGATGCGAGATCTTTGTTGATGAATAAATTCAGAGGATTGTTGACGAGGGATGATGAGCAGCGGATGAGTTGAATTGGAGAGTGTTGCATGTTCGATGTCACAGGAACAAGGTCGTGGTGGATATGGGTTATCACTGGCACTGGATGGAGCTCAGGGCGAAATGGAGTGATCAGTAGCATAAGGTACAATCCAATTCGAAAGAACTTGGGGAGTCGTTGACTGATAATAGGCTCATTATATACTGTATCTCAAATGTAAATAGGCAAGGAATTGCGAGCCTATCTACCTGAACGGCTGAGTTCGAATTTAGTGGCTAAGATAAGATAATCAAATGTGATCGTATTGTGTCTGTCCGTCACAACCGTTGAGCAACTACTGAACTCAACAACGCTCACTGCGACGGACTCACTTGTGAGATCCTTTCCACATCTCCACTACTGTCTACGTTCAAGTCAGGCGACTGCAGGAATATTAAGGCAAATTCATGATCAGGACTTGCCCAAAAGCCTCGAATAACGCAAAGCTGAGTGTATTGGTATCAGCTGAGGACGCGGCGGATGGTCTCGATTTCTGATGTTCTTTCAAACCGACATTTGACAGATGACTACGTAGGTGGGTCTCAGATTGGTGCGCTAGTGGCCTCCTCTGTAACCCTCGAGCCGTTATCTCCCCGCTCTCTTCACTCACCTACTTCGAATATTCGTGATTTTCTCTTCCATCGTGCTCAACTATGGATGTGGGAGATTGTTTACTGTTCTCAGCTCTCCCTATTCGCAGATTCGATTGAATGTAATCTTATTTCGCTTTCAATCTGATGTATATTTTACCTACTCAAAGTTAATTCGACTACTTTATTGCCATTTCTCATGGCTATGGCAACATCGTGTGGAAAGGCCGTTTAGGTATTATTAAACGCCCGTTGATATGTCAAAGGTGTTAAAGGTAACATGTACACACTTTGCATTGCCCTGACGCCGCCTTATCATAACTCATCGATCATTAGAACAGTACGATCACACTTCACTCCCAGCGCTCGTATTACAGAATGCCCTGGCTTAGCAAGGTTCGCGTTTTTGCCATACGAAAGACAAAAATCGCAGGCCAACCCTCCTCAGCCCGAGATGACTGGCTCTCTAATGCGATTACCTTTGGTAAAGCATTACAAGTAGCGGGTGAATTGGCACCGTTTCCGTACATCAAGGGCGCTGCTGGCATATTAGTAGCATTGCTGGAGCCAATACAGGTAACATTATACTTGGTCACCCATATAATATGCTTATTCAATTGGTTATCTGTAGCAACTATACAGGAATCGTGATGACTACAAGTGTTTAACGGAGAGTATAGTTACGATATTGAAGAACTTAGAGCAAGACGTACACCAGAATACAGCTTCAATGTTAGCTTCTGAACAATTCAAAGAGCAGTGCAAAGAAGTAGAGGCGTGGGTGATTTTTCTTTTATGTTAGATGGGAAACTGCAGTGACTGATGATGATATTCAATCCAGGTTCCTGCATACCATCAGCGATAATTTGCAAGTAACCTTTGATCCTTCAAACATGAATAGGTTCAAGGAGATGTGGAGTTCTAATTCCCATCGAGATCTTATTGCTCAGTACCGACTAGAGGTAGATCAACTGAGGCAGAATTTAATTGTGAGTAAGACGATAGTGTATCCCAAGCTTAAGGATATTTTACTCATACACGGATCCAAGCTTCGAAATACAACTTATACACGTATGTACATTGAAGAAAATTACCAAGCACTCGCTCAGTTGACGGAGAGAGATAATGATCCGAGTATTGCTGTAGCAGAAGACAATCTCCGACTTTCAGACGTAAGTATTCATGATATTATCATATATTACTTCGTGTCTTGAATGGCAATTAGTATCAACAATATTTACCTGGAGACCTTCAATTACTAGCAGGACGCTGTTCATTAGATCCTGCAATAGAAACATGTTCGGTAACATTGCCAGACATCAGCGAAAGGAAAACAGCGCAATTGTATCGAGGAAAAGACGCGTACAAGGTGTGCACTTTGGTTTTTATCATACTAAATCTTGATTAACATCTTGCCGATCCAGCGCTGGAAAGAAGATTTCCGTCTTCTATCTCAATTCTAGTATGTAGTCCTTTTAAATCAATTGCTCTTTTAGTTTTCATCCTCTACCCAGCCATCCCCATATACAACAGATATTCGGAGTTATACCCTCTAAAAACCATCCTGTGCTTATTTTTCATGAAGGCAAGTTCTAAAAAGTTGTAATCATCCATACTGCATAACATTGCTCTATAGATACGTCCATCCACGTATATGATTTTCAAAAGCATATATTAGCTCTTGATCCAATCAGGTCTAATATACTTGATTATAAATTTGTCAATTCTTTCATCACATATAATTTTATTATTTGCTCATACAAATTTACTACAGGTGAATGCTTATAAGGTACTTACACCATTTTCCTACAAAGATTATTTTCATTGAAGGCAGTTAGGATACCGCGCGTTATCTTGACCTTGAAGTGCAACGACATAATAGTCTTTTAAATTCGATTTGGGCAGTGGATCGGGTAGAGATCAAGTCTAAGCTATGTTGGCTTGTATGGCATGTCGATAAGCACAGCCATATTTTCGCAACAATTGATCAAAACGTATGTTAAATTGCAATACATTTTGTGAATTGGTTCATTACTAATACTCTAATCAGGGAGAGCTAGATGCCACATCTTACCACTTATATGCAAATGATAAGTTTATTCAAAAAAATTTGGGACACAATCTATTGGACATAGAGCTTGAGCTCCACAATACTCCACCAATCAATTCCGAAATCTCTATATACCATTCTCTGTCATCGAGCAGGCTGGAATCTCAAATTAGAAATTTCCATGCCATCTTGATGCCTTTTCTCTACGAGAGAACAGCATCCAGCTACCAATGCTCTGGGGCTCAGGTTGGTGCAATCACAGTAAGCCGGAGTCTCGGGGGTGTATTTCATCATGTTGCACAGCTCCCTCCATCATCAGTTCAGAGGTTATTCCCTAGAGAGAAGCCAGCAGTAGATTTCCATTCCAGTTTTCTTATAAAAAGTGGTGTAGTGGCAGGCAATTGGCATCGGTTGGTTTATTTTCAAAATTTTGTTGACTTATGGCTATTGCTTATGGCTCTCATCTCACAGGTTCTCTGTAAATCCCAATGTCAATGTTTATCGCCGGTTAAAATATGGTAAAATAACACTGTCATTGAGGAGAGATGATAACAATAATGTTTATGATTCATTATTTGCATACTCACACAAGATATTACTATCCCATCCCCTAGGGAGGTGGTGGTCGACGAAAGGCATACATATAGCATTAGGTAACGATCTTATCTGCAGGGATCCGTGGATATATTAATATCTTTCATCAGCAATGGGTGTTAAATTATCGCTTTCATTCGATATTCACAAACCACTTGAGCCAGACATATATTTCTTTATCACAGTCCCAGAAATTGATGCAGCTGGAAGCATTATTGACCTGAAATTCTTTTGGTCGTACGATCCAACCGGGAGGAGCCAATTGTCAACATTTGAAACTGGAATCTCTCCTCCGAAGATTATTATGGAGCCTTTTCAAATTTGTCTTCGAGATGAGCGTATTGTAGCTTTGCAGACATTATATCGCTCCCTGGGTTTAGGCCAGGATCCGAATGCTATAATTGAGCTGCTCAATCTCCCCCCCATAGAACTTTATTTCAACACAGGTAAGCAGAATGATTTCCCTCATCATTCTCAGAGCTCAATTCTTATTGGCCCTTGTAGATTGCATATACCTCTCTCCTACTAGATTTAATCCTTACGAAAGAAAGAGTCACGATGATCAATACTGTTGTTTCTCTGAAGGTCACTTTGATCCTAGTGAAAGATGGATGGTTACTTGCTCTCGATATCCAAACTACTGCAAGAAGATTCATGCACGTATGCTGAGATCAGAGAGCATTGCCCATTATGATATTTCTGACGGTAAAAACAGACTTACCGACATATATTTCAATGGTGCATGTACTAAACCCACTGTTGAAGAGCATGTCCTGCATTCGTGGTGTCTACGTAATTGGTCTTTGGAGGATTTCCAAAGGGGTTTCAGGCCTTAGGAGGGGAGGGGAACGACTAGGCATCTCTGGTTTCAACCTCGGATATAATTAGCGTAAAAGATATTTTTGGGCTTGTATCTAGGTTAACACTATCAAGTGGCTCAGATGTCTTCATAAGTATTAGAATATATATTCTTGTCATATTGTAAGAGCGCGCAAAGAAATACTTCAATCAGCAATTCTTCGCTCTCATTCAAAATGTCACTGGAGGCGCGGATACATTCTTGATGGAGATGGGATTCTCAGTGCTAGAAGCGGTAGAATGCGCAGTTGTTGTATGTTCACGGTGTCCGATGTGGTGATTTATTCGCTCTCGACTCGGTCTGCTGCGGTAAGCTATTCATAGGGTCGCGATGGGATATTTTTAGGGAGACTCGGAGAAGATGAGGTGGAGATCACGGCTCGCAAGCGAAGGTGGCCAAAAACACAAGATAAGATTAGATCAACTTGTGTAATTCCCACGGAGACAATTACGCAGCACAGTGAGCACATCATCGAGTGTCATCATCGCCATCTGAATCGCAGGCAACGGCGAGCGCGGTGAACAGCCTCATCTCGTTGTCGTCTTCTCTTTCTTTTTCTTTCTTTTTCTTGTTCCCTGCTCCCTGCTCCTCGATTAGTTTCAAGCTTTTGTCCTTTGCATCTGTGGGAACTTGGAAAACACCATCTTTACCGCGGCCCTGCAGTGCCTGCCGTCGTTTAATCATAGCCACGGACACTGCACACGCCTGTCTGCACCAAAAATACTTGTAATATACCCATCCACCGGAGTCCCCTTTCGCCGTTTTCTTCCTTCCTTCTTTCCCTCTCCTCCTCGCATACCCAGGCACTGGAGCCTATTCGTCAGACATCGTCCCATTTTAGGCCATTCGACACCCACGCTAGCAAGGCAACCCCAGTCCGCTCTGAGGCGGCTACTGCTAATACGACTCCAACTATAGCTACCTGGCTGACTGGCTGGCTGTTCGTAACTCCACGACCACCACTATCGTCTGGTTGCCCCCGTCCTCCTCGCTTTCGACTGCCCTTTATTCTACTGCTACGACCTCACGAACGACTTGGACGCTCCGTCCTCACACCCTATACTTAAATTGCAAGAAAATCATATTATAAATCATAACGACTACTCAACACCAGCATTATGTCTCAATCTACTCCATTTTCCTCAATCAGCTCATCTGCCCAGCCCACCCTGATAACATCCGCTACCAGTTCAGTGGTCACATCACCCACATCTGACTTTGCCCCTGCCTCGACCTTTACTCCAGGTCAAGGCGGAAATGGGGGCGGCGGAGGACAGAATGGTGCAGGTTTCAGCTCAGGACCGTCTATCGCATCGAGCGCCTCACTCTATCGTACGTTCCTACCCCATCGCTCACTTATCAACCCTAATTCCCCCTCCTGCTCCCTTCAGTATACACCTTCCTAGCGACGCTCGTCCTCCTCCTTTCTGTCTCTGCTGCCATCGTCATCCGCTCCTTCCTTCTCCGACGCCGACACCGCGCCATGATGGAAGAAGCCATCCGCAACGGCACCTGGATCGCCCCGCTCCCCGGCATGCCTGGCGCCAACGCTCGCGGGGGTGCGAATAAAGTCGATTTGTCGAAAAAGCCACGGATGTGGGAGGCATATCTTGGGAGTCAGGGGAAGCGGTGGAGGGTCCAGGGACGCGGGAGGGATAGTATGCTGTTTGGGGAGGGAGGAGAGGGGACGTGGGAGGGGGTACTGCCGTTTGCAGCGGTTTGGGTTGGGGAGAAAGGGGAGAAAGGGGACCAGGAGGCGGGTGTAGCAGCCTCTTCGAATGCTGTACAGGGCACAACTGCGGATGCGGATGCCCCAAGGGCGCCTGTACAAGCCCGAGCGAGGAACGTACTCCGTTCATTTGGGAGGATGATTAGCCCCGTTTCCACGTCTCCTACATCACCATTACCCGCATCCCCAGCTTCTCCTGCAACCGACCAACCCACGAACGGCAGTTCTACCTACCTGCCTCTAGGCTCGGCCCCTGGAACGTTACGCGTCGCAGTCCTCATTGCCATGCCTTCTCCGCGCTCCTCTTCTCATTATCCTTCATCTTCGTCAGCACCCTCGTCATTACCACATCCACTCGCAGGTTCATCCTCGTCCTCATCACATCCAACATCACATCCTCTATCATCAGTGGAAGAAGACGACGACGATCCTCTCCCACACCTCGAGATGGGCGTGGCAGAGCTCCCGATCGTGGCTCCGCCGAGTGAACACGCAGAGCTGGGTGTGGGTACCGGTGAGGTGAGCAGGAAGGAGAGTTTGGGGAGTCGGGAGAGCGTGTAGCGCCGAGTATACTAGTTGGTGTCTTGGCGCCTGCGAGGTTTTGGTGGTCCTTAGGCGTCCTGCATTCATGTTGGCGACAGTTCGTACTTGGACTGTGCCTCTTATGGACGGAGGGAGCTGTAGGAGGATCAGGAGGTGTTTTGTGTACTGCGTATCATCTTGTAAAATGTTGTAATTTCTGACTGCTATACCATCGTCCATACTTTCCATTTCGATGCTTAGAGCTCAGGGAAAGTATATCATTCTATATGATATCTTGGTTATTCTGTTCGATTATCTGACTACAGAACCGTTGGCAGAAGTGGGTATTGAGTTTTTGCATGCACGGTGCTGCGGAGGAGATTAGGTAATGGGTGAGGTTCCGGGTGGGCTGACAAAAACAGGTAAATAATATATTGGGAATCAATTGGGAAAGTCCGATCATATGACGCGTCCAAGTTCGCGTAGGTTCGCGTTCATTCACTACATGCATTCGACATCGTTCTTCCTCCAGATATTCGCACCCCATCAATTCCCCCATGTTTGCTACCTCACACAGCTAATACTATATACGAAGATGGAAGGCTCCTACGACGCGGACGCGGATCTTTGTTTTTGAACTATTACTTAAGTTGCCTTCCGAACCCTCGCGCTGCATCATTGCTCTTGGTCTCTAGCATTTCCGGATCAACTGTTGCTACCCTCAGGAATTACCAAGTATTGGGAATAATACAACATGCGTCTAGTGATCCCAGTTCCAAAACATTCTCCGTCGAAACCTGTCCCCAGTCGCTTCCTCTTTGGCCTTTATCTCTTAAAATCAACCACTTGAAAGCTTTGGATACCTTACCTTCGTCAATATTCGCTTGGCCAGGACGAAGGTACATAATTCTTTTCGGCGGGGCTGAGGGTGATATGAATTGGATAGAGAGAGCTGAGTCATTGTCTAATATCTTCCCGATGCTCTCCAATTTAGCATCATTCGAGTTGAGATCATTTCGTACGCTTATCCATCGAAACCTAGACGATGAGGAGGCCTTGGTAAAGTGATTCGAAATACCCTCTTCACACTATCACATCTACAAAGGTTCAATGCCTCAATCTCTAAAAACATTTTTGGACCTCCTGGGTCCATCTTGACCACGGTAATGTCAACAACATCTTAGTTTCAGATACTTTTGATCAAATTTTCAGGTCACCTGAAAAATTACACTTATCGTTGTGATAGGTCTCCCTCAAGACTCCAAGTTCTTGAAGGACGCTTTCAACTTGAAGAAAGTTCAACTGTGAATGCAGGGACCAAAATGGATCACGTGACCGCATTGGGCAAAGGGAGACCCAGTTGATTGACCCGCGATCGGATTCGAAGCGTCTCTATGAAATTACTTATGCAAGTCTGCTTTTCTCCTTTCTTCCCAGCCATTCCATCTGTCCATCTCATTGAGAATATAAGACGGTGCAGGGTCCGGCTTAGGCGTTTTAAAAGCTCTAGCTGCCTCATATACTTGTATCCGGCTCCCACTAGCAAGACCAGGAGAAAGTCGCTCTTCCTCTAGGTAAGTTTACATCTATGTTCTTCACGCATTCAAATATGTAAGTGCCCACCTCTCTTATGTATAGCTATATAGTTATTCACAGAGAGCGTAACTTTTCCAATGCTTATTCCACGCCCATTGAACACGCCCTCGTCATTCTTACTTGTCTTGAGTTAATACATGACACAACTGCCCTAATTATTTTCGAAGAATCTTGTTATAGCCACAGCTTTATCGATGCATCCGATACAGTGAATTATTTATATCACCCCAGAAATATGAACGTGCTGTCAGGTTGCATGCCATATTTTCGTGAGTTTCCCATATCTGTCCAAACAGTTATAATACTTACATCCTCGAGTGCTCAGACGCTCGCCGTCGGCGTTGCACATGCTGGTCCCACGCATACTGGGACATCTCGTATTCTAAAGCACACACATCCCTCTGAGCCGATGTCGGTGGTAACAGTTGGTATTCCTTTTACTCCAAGAGATATTGATAGAAGGACAAGGAGAATGGAAGTGACGGTGAACTTTATCATAGTGCTTTAGACGTAGGTGAGTTTTCTCAATATTCGAAATCGCGCTTCCTTTATTCAATTTTAGAATACGATACAAGCCGCGCTGTTCGTTCCTTTGATAAACGGCGTGACAGGTGTTGTCATTTCATCAACGTTTCAGGTTAAAGGATGAAAGATAGTCGTTCAAATGGCGCTTTTAATTCGGAGTTTATAACGTCCGGCGATGTAAAATCATCTTATGTTCAGGTTTTCCTGCGGAGGAATGAAGGTGCTTTATTTTTAACCAGATAAACATCTTTATCCCCTAACATACGTTTTCTTTGTACGAAAATCAAAACGATTTTGATGGCGTTATAATTAAATCATAAGTTTGTTCAATTGTCACGGCATCCGAATCCTCTCTTTTCAAATCATAAAATAGTTATGCTCCTTTTGAAAAGTGTTATAGTATCTTCTGAATTGATTACTTATAGCTCATAATATTTATTCAAGGGCCTCGTCCGCATTCCGAAGACGCTGCACTCGGGCCACTCGTAATCATGTTAACGTTGCTCATTCACAAATACACATGTATGCATTAGATTCGATCATGGTGAAAAAAAGTACAACGTTATTGTTACAACATCGACCATCCCAGTCTTTCGCCTCTCGTTCGACAACATAAAGGCTTAAAATTAATTGTAAGTACTTTTACAAGGTCCATCAAGATGGAGACACATACTAATCAAATGCTCGTAGTAGCTGGGCACGAAGGGCCGACACAGATAGGCTCTCCGCGAACCTTGAAGCAAACACATCCGCCAGTAGTAGTGGTGTCCTGCGCTTTTGCGCCGAGGTTGAGCATCGCAAATGCGGTGAGGAGCAGAGTGGCGAAGAATTTCATATTGAAGGATAAAGTTGATTTCTCCTTAGATACAGTGCGCTTTTATTCTAATTATCACTCCTCAGGTTTGTATTGATGAAGGAAATTAAGCCTCTTCATTCTTGTTACAAATCCAATAGTCCGTGAAGCTATAAATAAAGTGATAGATATCAAGAGCCGGTGAGCGTGTTTTCTGATTACAATCAATGACAATACTATTATTCACTGCTGTCGGCAAGCTTTACCGGATGCATGTATTCATATTAATTGAATTGAAGATAGAAAATATCTGCTACAAATCAAATGTCCATTCCCCAAGTGCCATTAGTAACTCGTTCCACACTCCATGATGACAGAGTTATATGCAGGAGGAGGAGCATTCTCCGCCCGATGTGATCCTAGTCCTTCGATTTCCATCAAATCAATTATTCTCTGACGGAGAGTCTGAATATGACCACGGTTTATATCTCCATCCTGTCTACTCTGTGTTGTTCTCAGTGCACGCTGGAACTGTGCAGCGATATACTGTAATTCTTGGATATGATTCCTTATTTCCCATGGAGCAGAGTCCATGGATGCAGAGGCTGGAGTAGAAGCAGCTTGAGAGGAGCTTGAATTTGGATGTGACACGGCTATGTTGTAGGGATTGTCATAGAGTGAGTCAGAAGAAATATATATCCCTCCATTTAGAGAAACAGCAACTGTATATCCAGCGCTGTTCCAGACTATTGAATTTGATGTACGCAGTAATTCTGCAGTGGAAGCCGGGGCCTGTGCGAAATGGAGTTCTAACTCAAGCGCTGTTGGATTATTTCCATTAAATGGAAAACGTTCCTGTATGTTCAGATCTTCCGATTTAATCTATTCCTCCGAATAAAACCTTACAGAAAGTCATCCATTTATTGCGTCTCCGACCTGCCGGGCAGCTCTGAAAATGCTCGGCCACCCTGACATGACCACGCGAAACTTTTAGAGCTTACTGTAACTTCTCCTTTGTCGACTATTAACGGCGACGCGGAACAGTCAACGCAAGAGACTACAGAGTTTGCTTCTGTATTATCTTTGCTAGATTACTCTGCACTCGATAATGTGGCCCTTTACCTTTCAGGAGGCTGGAAACACTGGTGCCTCTCCGCTGTACACAAGCATACCATACCCATCTTCATACTCCACTTTCTCTTATAGCATGGTTACGATCTCGCATCGTGGTCAGTTCCTCAATTTCTAAATTATATAATTATTACTGTAATAGTCTTATAATTTTCAGGGGCTAACCTTCATCGTGATCTCACCATTCGACGAGACCGTGTCATTGTAAAGAATTATTTCGTCTACTTTATATATAGCACAGATCTATATACACCTATTACTTATGTAGCTGTGCCATCATTCATTCTTACGCACTCCTCTACATGCTTGGCTATAGCTTTTTTGGAGACAAGCATGAAGTTTGAACATGATATTGGCATTTATCATCCATGCATAATGATAGGCTAAGCTGGATGTGCTTCAGAAATTGGGTTTGTCCTATAGAGACGACATATACCCTCGTTATGACAATGCTCTAGAGATACTCGTCCACGCACAATTTTCGACACAGAGATCATAGAAGAAAGAAACAGTTCATCTATCATTGTTTTGACGGATGTCTCCTACTCATCCTCTCACGCGCGAGCACTACACCCTTGTCCCCCAATACTTCTTCAGGAACTCCTTCGCACCTATGGGCTTCACATCTGTAACTTCGTTTAAGTACGGCTTGATCTCTCCTCTTCCCTCTCCCAATACCGCCTTGATTTGGCACATAAACCTACCCATCCGGTCGCCTGTTGCGCCCAACTCGTTCGCCCTCTTCCTCAACTCCTCCGCGGGTACATATGTCACTTCGAATTTCCGTCCCACAATCTCTTCTGCGTCACGAACGATCTGATTCAGAGTCGTTGTCTCTCCAGCCATCCCAAGTTCCTCCGGCCACTTCTCCAGCAGAATCGCAGCGCTAACAAACTCGCCGATGTCGCGCACGGAAGTGAATGTGATTTTCTCTTCACCTGTTCCGGGTAGCTCGTTCTTCTCGGCACCGATATCCAGGAGCGCCGGAGCAATGCGCAACGGAGCCTCTTCGTATCCCACCGGCGCACCAGCAGCGAAATAATCTAGGAATAGGCCATTACGGAACGCGGTATATTCCAGCCCTGAAGCCCGGACTTCATCCCAGAGCTCTTTCTTGTTGTTGTAGACGTCGAACTCGGCATTTGTCTCCTCGCCCCACGCAAACTCTGAAGGAACAAAACGCTTCACTCCAGCAGCTATAGCTGCTTTGAGTAGATTGCGTGTTGGTGTGAGATCGGCGGGGAAAATGGTGGATATTACAGTGTGGATCCCCCTGAGCGCGGAAGTGAGAGTGTCGATGGAGGTGTAGTCAACTTGCTTAATAGTTGCACCTCCTTTAATGAGAGGCTCGAGAAGCGGATTCACTTCTGACGAACGCGTGAAAAGCGTTACAGAGAGCTTGGAGTTGGCGACGAGAGCTTTCGCAATGGAATATCCGAGCCCACTGGTCACACCGACGAGAACGACTGGGATTTTATTGAGTGCGCTCATCATAAAATAACAGATAGGGCTGCTGAGTGAGTGATAGTGATTGGTGAGGAATCAGTTCTCCTCATATACTGAAGGCTTACGATCAACCTAGGAAATCCTTACTCATCGTCGACAGAAAATGTCAGCAAGGCGTAAGCGTCATTCGTGTGAGGATTTGGTCAGAGGCCTGGTGATTTGTCAATGGTGGGTATTTACATGTTTCTGTCTTACCAAGCTAACACTCTCGGGTCTTAGTCTTGATATGCCGACAATACAGCATGATAGATAGACATCAATTTTATTGGTTATCTTCGTATTTAGGTCATGCCAACATTGCTACATCCTAGGTCACTCCATGCAAA
>ML213656.1:0-21253 GCA_004379715.1 Crucibulum laeve
GATCATATTACAGATGGCTGCAGGACATCATACAACGCACGGATTCACGAGTGTCTTATACAAAAGGCCACACAGGAGGAAATACTTTGGACTCTAGACTGAACTCGGATGCAGACTACTACGCATCGAAAGCTCAATTTATATCGAGTAGTCTTCCAACGGCACCGATCCCAACATTCGCTATGAACGACTACACATTCTATCGAGAAGGAGATGGATGGATAGAGTCGAATATGAGAATATTCGTCGATCAACTATTAATTCAGAGGACTAGTCGAAGATTGGCCATCGGACATAAACAGCGAATGGCAACGTGGTTATACGATAACAATTCACCTCCGCCATATATCTACCTCAAAGCAACATCGGCATATACAGCGTTAATCCAGTTATACGCTCGTTCTGGCCAGCTACCTACTGCCGTGTGCATTAACGAGAAAAAGAAAGGAGGGGAAAAGTTATGTAGGAGGGGGTGTGATGAGTTCGAGGATGATCATCACATCTTTGTAATGTGCCCTCTATTCGCAAAATTGAGAGAGGAAGCAGGCGAAGAGATCACAAGGAAGGTTAAAAATTTAGGGTTCGAAAGGGGAGTCAACGAGAAAGAAATCGTGACTCTCCTGGAAAAAGTTAAGTTCTTTTTCAAAGACTCACAAGAATTTTGGCCACTGGGTGACTCGCAATATTTCTTAGGGCACGTTCCGAAACTGGAAAAATGGATAAGGAAGGAATTATTCGAAACAACATTACTACACAAAAGATTTATACACGCTGTTGTCACACAGATCCACACTGCTGGTGTACGATTAGCATCACGAATATTTGGGGAAGTTCAGAGGGTAGCAACGAGATCATGGGAAAGGGAAGATAGGGAACCAGATGGAATAGAGGGAGAGGATTAAAGGAAGGAAGAAATTAGAAGTGCAATAGGATTTCCATCCACCGAGGCATTAGTCCTGAGTCATACGACGAAGGTGGATAATAGAATGTAAACAATGTAAACAAGTTCCAAGTGATCTACAAGTTTTGGATGTTGATTACATCAGTGATGAACCTCAGGTTGCTGCGTTTCTCAAACGCTTTACTTTTAGCGAAAATAAGAATGGGAAAACATCGCATTTTATCCAACAAGAATCAATAGGTCTGTTGGCTGCGGGATACTACGAAAATGGAGGTTTAATAGTTGCCAATGTTGGGACTAAGATGATTGACCCAGAACAATTGAGCATCCTTTGTGCTCAGGACGTACAATATGACAATTTTAATCTCAGCCAAGCCACGGAGAGAACTGTAGCTTGGGCCGGCCAATTAGGTGCCTCATATATTGCCAGCAGTTTTGCATACAATGGATGGGCTGCACTTGCCGATACAGAAGATCCAATCTATGTAACAACATACGGAAATCCGGCAACATGCTATCGTCCCATCTACTTCCTCGCCTTCCTACCACTGGCGGCGACATCCCTTATTATTTTCCTCTGGGGTTTCGTCATGTTGCTTTCATCCTCCTTCTCTCGAATAAGCATGAAACGCGTACACTATGGAGGATTGCAGCCGTTGGTGGATGTTTTAGGTATAAACCCAGGAGAGAAGGACAGTACGATTCTAGAATTAAAGGAGCATCCGAGTATGCGCCTTGGGATCTTGGGAAATGAATATGGAAAAATAGATGGAACTAATGGTGTTAGCGAGTCGTCGAGCCTGATCCGGGGTAACCGTAATTCCCTCGATGACAAGGTATAATATATACATAGGTATGTTACTAATTAAAATTTCATGTGCATTTCGTTAATTAACCGGTCAAATGCAAGCAAGATGTATCAGTCCATTTGGAGTTGCGAAGTTAAATTTTTGAAATATAAGATAGCCAGACTATTCATACATATATGTAATGACTTGGACATTCTGTGTGATTTCCTGGATAATAAACTCCTAGTTGAGTGACCACCGTTAGCGTACAACGTCGTCTATGAGTTACAGGTGGTACGGATGTATAGTATAATATGTACCCCCTCTAGCCCCTTCTAGCCGGGCTCGTCCCCTATCCTCCTTTTCTCTGGGCCCTCACTTCACCTTCTCTTCCTCCAACTTCCACCATCCAACATTATCGTACATAGTCTCAACCCAAACCATCTTCACGCTTATGATGCAGTCCAAAACGACCAGACCCTTCAATGCATAAAATTCCCTTCGACCTCCACTTGCAGCCACGTCGATCCAATCTTTGACGTTCGAAATCTGGTACTTTCATAAAGAAGGCAAGTAGGACGACTCGAGGAGGGCGAAGATGACGGCTACGAGGCGAAACCCGCTCAGACACGTGGCTGGGTGCGAGGCGATGCTAGTACGAAGGACAGGATTGGTTCGCGGTGCGGATGGGAGACGCAAAGGAGGATTATGAGGCGATGCGGATAGGTGTCATGAGCAGACTGGCGCCCTAGAGTGCGACCCGTAATGTACCCGAGATTATAAAGGGCATTACTGATGACTGGCACCAGACTTGCGAATATGGGACCGGCGCAGGGAGGGGATCTGAAGAGGACAATAGATATTGGATCCACGAAAACGACGGACGCTGGCATGAGACGATGAAGGGACTGGTGTTGGAAGAGGGTGGGCAGCGAATACAGGCGGATGACGCGGGTGTTAGTGTTGAAGAGGATGAAGAGTGACGTGTGCCAGCCCTGCGAGGGTTTGAGATTATAGAGGATGAAGGCCACTGGCTTACCGAGGGGATGAGAAGATGTTGGCAGCGTATTTGAACGCTGTAGCGTGGAATCGGATGATCCTCTTCATATGATACACCCTCTCTCATGCACGCAGCATTTCCCTCTGTCATGTACACGACATACCCCACCTGCGGTTCCTCCTCTACCAACGATTCCTAGTGCGCTAACATATCCATCATCCTAATACTAGCGAAAATGAAATACATCCACAAGCGCCTGAACTGTGCTTATGCTACATCTCGACGGGACTTGAGGCGCATCCCGAGGAAGAGCCAAGAGGACAGTGACGGAGACAACTGCGGTCTGCGATGCGTAACCGGATGTAAGGCACGGGTGGGGGGATGGGATTGGCTTTGTGTGATGCGGTTGAGGCTATGAATCTGGTATGGATGGGGGTCGTGGATCGAGAAGGCTAGATGCTGCGAGTGAGATAAGCACGAGGGCCATGAACACGATGTGGATGGACACTGGGGGTTGTCCTATAAGAAGGACAACAATAAGCATCGGCTTCGCGAGTTAATAAATAGGTGGGCATGACGAGGCGAAACCGCTGTGAAGGTTTCGAGAGGATGATGGGCCAGGTAGGGAGTACAATCGGCGCTGGGATCGGGACGACGGAGGGGCGGAGGTTGAGATGAAGATATATCCTGAAAGAGAAAATATGGAGGCTACTGGGTGAACTTAACTGGATGAGAATTAGTGTCACAAGGTGGCGAGTAAATGAACGGGAGCTGCAGGCAAGTGGCGACGAAGACGCGAGAAGGGAAGATCTAGATGTAAGTTAGGCGCCGGAAGCCAACCGGAACCCACGAAATTAATGGCAAGAGCTTCTAAAGCAAACAGATGCAATTTCTTGCTTGCCTGGCTTTTGCGGTTTCTGGCGAATCTTCCTTCCTTCCTTTCCTTCTACTCTTCTTTCGTTTTCTTTCTTCGGCTATCGCTGGCATAATGCTTCACACTATCAAAAGTTCAGACAGCTAAAACTCCGGTGACGAGCCTCGCACGGCTCTGTACTCGGAAACTCGGTCCTGCCGCCGCTAAATCGACTTCAGTATCTCTATTTTCGACCAGGGATCGTCGGGGAAGATTCGGGACGCATCAAGAAGCTTTAAGAGTGATTCGAAAATGCTATTTGAGTTCGGAACAACGGACTTGATCACTGGAGAGTTTATTTTATTTGATTTGACTCGCATTTTCTCATTTTTTAGACAATCTAAGTATTTATTCAACATAGGAGTAGTTTCATCCACATGAATCGAGTCCCATGAGCGAGTCTGACTTCTACAGCCGCTCGATGATCATTTTCTTTCATTTTTGTACATTTTATTTCTGTTTTACTTCTTAGTAGCGAGGACTTTCATACATATAAAAACATAGGATTTTCTTTGTAGTTTAGTAGTTCAGAATCCCCTCTTCTCCCCCTCCTCTTTACTCAATTGCTCTCCTACATACTTCAGCCAAATACTTCGATTTTACCGAATATATTCAAGTTTTTGGATCTCAGGTGCTCGGTAACTCGACCTCTTCGCTAAAGCGCGACGCTTTCAACGACGTTAACGCCAAACGTCTCCGGTCTTTTTGCATCACCTAGTTCACCTTCCTACGTCTCTCCCCGTATTCTTTTCGTATTTTTCCGAGCTCTCGTTGTCGAGCTATTCTAGTTGCGATCGGGCAGCTATTTTAGCGTTTCTCCTAGCCATCCTCCTCCGTCTCTGTCGTCTCTGTCGTGCCCGTCGTGCACCCGTCATCTCCTCCGTCACTCTATCAGTCAGTTTACTCCTCAGCCTTCGTCCTCCGGTCTCTATCGCACTATCTTGCCTCCAACTCCCTCAGCACTTCGTCATTCTATTAGCAGTTCCCTTCACAGCTTGTTAGGACCGACGTGAGGCCACCTCGCATTTTTATTCTTTTGTTTTCTAGGTATACAGGTATTCTCAGGATTATATTATATATATATTCCTACTCTCTAGCCGGTGCCTAGGTCGACACCGGCCAAAGCTTACTGTGACTCCAAGGCAACCCATCAAGCATCGATCTATTATCTCACCTTGATCCTAGTAGCACGAACTCGTAACCTAACGCCATCAGCGCTGCTATAATGTATGACTGCGTCCTATTAAATATAACATAAAACGACTCAGTTCGACTCTGAGAGAGTTCTCGTGAATGTCGAGCGGTTTGTATGTAACAGAACTGGGCTCTTGAGGCGTACCTGCTTTAGCCGATATCGAAACTCACCAACGGTAGGCGAGGTCTCATTCTTCTTCCAATATGACTGCACTCATACTTAAAGAAAATAAGCCAGTTCAAATTGGGACAAGCTCATTCTATGAGGTAGATAAATTACGTTTTCATTGATTCATCACTCACCTTTGATGATCAGATTTCCGCTGCTCAGAAATCTTGTGGAACTCTAATCATTCTTTGGATGGTTAGGAAAATATTTATCACAACAACCATCGAAATAACTTCTTTTATACCAGGACCTCGTAGCGCAAGGGAGCGTGCCTGCAATCAATGAATGTCCCATCCGCATTTACACATTCTAGCTCAGTCGTAGGGGATCCCCGTTCGACCTGGGGCGAGGTCACTATCTACTTGATGTCTCCATCTTTCTTTTTTCTATGCACGACCGTAATCTAACTTCCTCTGCTTCAGGGCTCATATACTTGTTACAAAATCTGCTGCTTGAAGTTACTGGTCAGATTTGAGCACCACGCTTATAATTTCAAAATAAAATAGTGAGAGCGAGCGTTGAAGATGCTTGAATAAACCCTTCAAAATTTCCGATGTTGTTCAATCGAGACGCTCTCAGTTTGCCCTTATGATCCGATGGACCTCGCAAATCACATCTTCGCGCCATTCGCTATTCGCTGCGCATTTGAAAGTGACTTGCCTGTCAATGAATGACACTGAGTCTCGTAAACTCTCGTTCTTGCAATCTAAAGAGTTGGAGATATAAGAATGATTGTGTACTCTAAAATATGTTGAACACTTACGTCCGTGCTGGATTCCTTACTCGAAGCGTTAGGCCGGCAATGGCGTTAGAGCCCTGCTTGGAATCCAGGGTCGTGAAAGCCTGCTGCCTGTCCGAACACAGCTGGTACACTTTAGCCGTTAAGCAAAAGAAGCTATTAAGAAACGATATGTTTCTTAACGTCGGACAGTATATAAACAGATGGCTTGTCGTAAGTATGCCATGCTTACACTCACCCCCTGCATCTTTTTGGCCCTTGCTCCGGATTAGGAGAGGAAAGTGGGGTGAGGTCGCTTATAACTTATATCTTCCCTTAATGACGAATAGCTACGATAATATAAAGCACTATCGTTTTCGTTTTCAAGGGAAGCCTATCATGGGATCAATTAGTGAGTGTTAGGGAGGTCCAGACGCGTTGATGCAAACGACGATGCCAATATCATTCTGCACGCAGGTGGTGTGCCTCTTCACGTCCATGGTATACAAGTACACAGTACGTGAGTACACGCTCATGTTCTTCTTGGAGAATCTGGTCTTGCTCAGCGAGCAAGAACCGCAAAAATGTGAAGTCTTCATAGCGTATGTAGCTATTCATGGTAGAGTGCGCCGCGAGATCTATACCCGATACACGAGACGGGCCGAGATTTATTATCACTCTTGGATTTTAATCTACAACATGTCCACGGTTTAGAAACCTAGATAATAAATATTCAACCTCCGCTCGCGTAACGATTTAGAATTTAATCTAGGTTTCTAAATCCTGCGGGAAGTCACCCACTATCACAATCGAGCGAGGAATTTTTTCTGAAAAAAATGCTATATTTATACCCAGTAACTTGTAGCGGAATAAATGGAGTAAAATCAAAACGCCGGTCTTTTAGCTTTTAAGCTTTCCTAGAAGCTACTATGTGAGTCAACGTCGACCACATAAAAGGGCTGCTTTTTCACACTACTCGAACTCTGCCTCTCACTTTATCTCACACAGAGAATCGACGCTCTGGGACTATAGCTACTACTCATCGAGTCCAAACTGAATCTGACTGCATTTGTACGAGCATTATTTAGGATGGTGTCGACCTAGGCACCGGCTATAGCGTAGGAATATATATAATAATCCTAGAATAAACCTGTATACCTAGAAAATAAAATAAATAAAAGTGCGAGATGGCCTCACGTCGGTCCTGACAATCTGAGAAGGGAACTGCTAATAGAATGACGAGATACTGAAGGAATTGGATGAAAAATAGAGCGATTGGAACAGGAGGACGAAGGCTGAGAGGCTGGCTGACTGATAGAGGGACGGAGAAGACGACGAGTGCACGACGGGCACGATAGAGACGACAGAGACGAAGGAAGACTGCTAGGGAAAACGCTAAAATAGTCGCCCGATCGCAACTACAACAGCTCGACAACGAGAGCACGGAAAATTAGGAAACGAAGTAGCGTAGAAAGCCCGGAAGGAGCCCTAGACGATATAAAAGGAATGGAGAGATTTGGCGTTGTCGTCGACGAGAGCGACGCGATTTCGTGAAGAGGATGATTTGGAGGAGGTGAGCTTCCAAAAACTTGAATTTATTCCGTAAAATCGAAGTATTTGACTGAAACATATTGGAGAGCGACTGAGTACAGAGAGGAGAGGAATTGGGGGATTCTGAACTTCTGAACTACAACACAAAACATATGTTTTTAAGTAAATAAGAATTTTCTTCAACAGAAAGGAGTAAAGTCAAAATAAAATGTAAATTTTTAAAGTAGAATGAAGATTTGAGCGTCTGTAGACACCAGACTTGCTCATGGGACTCGATTGATTTGTAGGGGATGCAGGAAATGTCTTCTGCGCACTGGATCGAATGAATCCTATCTCCAATAAGTCCAAAACTGAATAATATATATATAAAATACTAATCAAATCAAAAAAATGGTCTATCCGTCATGGAATCCGTTGTTCCGAGTTCAAGTAAGTGTTCCGCTCCGTTCTTATGCTTCTTGATGCGTTCCGAACCACCCTAGCTGTTCGCATATCGTTCCCACAGGTGAGTTTTCGTGTACAGAGCCCCGTGGGGCTCGTCAATGGGTATGTATCTTCAAGCTCCCTGAGTCTTCTGTTTAACGTGTTCAACCTCCTGCAGGGCCATCACCAAAACATAGAGTCCATTTTGACAGTCCAACGAATACGAACGGTACATCTCGGAGCACCCTGAAAGCGTTTGGCTCTACATTCGGCGGGGCACGCATACATCAAGAGGGAAAGCATCTCGCAGCGGCTCAGATTGGAGAGGATGAAAGTACTGCCTGTAGGAAGGATGCAGATGTAGGATCGTCCACAAGTGAAAAACGGAGCAGAAGTGATGTCGAAGATAAAGATGACTCTTGGACCTCCACTACTCTTAAACGACGGCGTCTTTTAACAGGCGTTGTGAGTAGACGCTTAGGCAGAGAGACAGATCGTCGAAGTGCTATGGATGATGTATCGAGGTTGTCAGCAGTTGAATCGACAGATATTGTCTACGAGGCCGGTATTGATGACTCTGTGTCTTCTATAGATGCTCTCACTGCCAAAAAATTCACTCACTCAACGATACCTTCCTTCACAATCCGCCATACTAACCGCTGGGCAAATTACTACGAGAGGGAGGTCCCAGTGACGGACAAGGGAACGGTATTATCAAATCAGATGGAACCGACCACTGTCACAAAGGAGTTTGAAAGAATGAAAACCGGGTTGATTGCAGCCCAGGCCGATCTTCAAAACGCCGAAATACAAGGCAGATTTACCACAAAATACCCAAGGAATGAGCTCAGAAGAGAAAACACTGAGTTCCGGAGAGCAAAAGCTCATCTCGAAACAACTGAGACAGAATTTGAGACGATGAAAACGAAGCTGGCAGAAACGGAGAAAGCGTTGAAGAAAACGAGAATCGAGTTAGAAATGGCGAAGATTGAGCTAGAACGGAAAGATATGAATCTCTGCTTGAGAGACTGTGAGGTGAACGACAAAACCACAGAACTGCGTCGCGTCACGAAAATATTTTGCAACGTCATCTCAGAGAGGAACGATCTCAAACGACGACTCGCCGAGAGCAAGAAGCAGTTGGTGAAGGTTCAAGCAGATGCATCTGGAGTTGATGCTCTTCGAGATGACTTTCAAGCCATGAGTTCTCAGCGTGACTCTCTCATTGGTCAGCTCAAGACCTATATCTTGTGAAAGAGACGAGTTGAAGAATGCTTTAGAAGAGAAGGAAGCGCACTTCTGCAGGATGATGAATTATCACAGGATCCTGAAAAGGGAGCAGTTTATGAAAAAAAGTAAGCGTTAGTATTGCAAACACTGATGATGCGTCGATGGACTTACTGTCTGTTGGTTTTCTTAGCTACCACAGAGAATGTAGTGCAGGAGGATGCTGAGCATCATGGTAAAAATATCCGACAAAACGAAGCACAAGCATGTCCAGTAAGAGATGCAAATCATCTGTTCACTATCTCGAATTCAGAAGCAGCAAGTAGAGAACCCGGGCTCACCTTAAGCTTGATTGAGCTTGAGAAGATAAAACGTGATCTTCATAAGATAGAAAACCAAATCAAAGGCGCTATCACGCGGGAATGTCTGCATATGGACTCTATTTCCAATTCCGAGTTGGAGGGTGTGAAAGCGAGACTGAAGCAATGGCAAGATCGGCTCCATCAGGTCCGTGCCGCACTCAGAGGATTGAACCCAGGCATAGCTAGGATAGCTGTGCAGCCGCCAATGGCCTTGGATATTACTACACAGCAGTCCAGAGATATGGAGACGAAGCTTCAAGAGGCACTACGGCGGTGCGACACGTTGGACGAGGAGCTGACAGCTTCCAATTCACGCCTTGTCGATGCAACTGCATGTGCCAATGAGCTGAATAGGCGTCTTGTGGAGGATGGTTCTAGAATCCAGGTGCAGCCAACTATCCGAAAGTCAAGTAATTTGAGCGTCTCTTCATATGAGGGTCAAGGTAAATCACCCCTTCGAAATTTCGTCTTCTCATATTAATGGTGCATAATAGGTGTTGAAGCAGAAATCAATCGATTATTCAATGGGCACTTCCACCTGTATGTTAAAACCACGCTCATACATGGCAATGTCGCCCGTCTGCTCAGAGATGCAGTGAAGATTGAAGACAACGAAAAACATCAAGAAAATGCAGGCGGGGGGCTGGTTGATGGGAATATAAACCTCCGTAGTTGCCTGATGGATATCCAGCGCGATATTGGAGATCTGGTCCTTTCGTACAATATTACCGAAGATGGAGATGAGTTTAGAAAACGAGTAAAGAAGATTTCGGACGGCGAATGGAAGTAAATAAGTATTAAGAGAGTAGTTTCTGTACAGCTTTGTTTGAATTGTCTGTTTTGGAACAATTCCGTTATTCTATGTATTACTCGGCATTTGCATAAGCCAATCGATGGGTTTGAGAGCGTCTGCAATGTATTGGTTAGTTCAACAGAGCGGTAGATATGCTCGAGGGAGCAACTAGGTAGACGTCGAAGGGATAGCCTTTCGACGCCGAGGTCTTTCTACACAGGAGGTAATATCAACAGACCGGAGGTAGTGCAGGCGTCCGGAAGTTGGGGGATCTAAGAACCATGGCTGCTGAATCCACAAGAGCGATGGGCACTCATCAGTAAATCGTTGAAAATCTGATGAGGGGTTATGATCGCCCGAAATGAGTTACAATGTGCTATAAGGCGTATGATGTAACTGTAAGATTGCAGGGGGGGTCATAACGCTAGATATACGCATATATGATCGTAAGGTGTTTCATAATGCTGATGGCATCTCGCAATCTCTCACAATCCGCGAGGCCATTTATAACCTTTTATAATCTGCGAGACTATTCATAACCTTTTGTTAGCATTAGAGCAACTGATGAGACAATGTCTGCATTATGGCGCCTCATGATCTTAAGGAATAATTACAGTGGCTATACGATGCCTTACTATTGGAATAGATACTCATGAGTCATTAAAATAATATTTACATTTCATAATGCTATTGCGCAGCTAACAGTATACTCATGACAATGTATTATATCTATTAGTTGTAGGCGAATACAGGTTATACTAAACAATCCCTGTCAATCCAGCTAAGCAGGAGCTGTATTTTTGCGAGCGGCACATTGAGCTGCTAATTTCTGTCGTGTCTTGCTTGTGCCAATTGCCCCCGAAGGTGCTGCAGCCGGAAAGATCTGTCTATAGGATCAACAACATTAATAATGAGTTAAGACGTGAAGAACTGTGCGCCACTTACTTGTTCCACCACTTCAACAGATTTTGAACATGTTTTGCTGATTCCGGGTCATCGTCGACATCGTCAAAGAAGTCAACGATGTAATAATAGCACTCGCGAAAATCGAGGCCTTGATGAGCGGTGGTCCATTGCGGTGCACTGCTGAGTGCAAAAAGAAGCTTAATGGAGAGTGAGCGACATCTGACGACTGAAAAAATAAATTGAAACATACCTGGACAGCGGCATATGCAATGGAACGGGAGGTAACCTTGTTACCCATATTCAAAGTGGAGGCAACGTCTTTACGGATATGTTTTCGTGCACACCCTGTTTTCAGGGTGCGCCTGTATGTGGCCGGTGGCGCGATGCTGTCCAAGTCTTCCTCGCCAGTGGCATCATCACGTTGAGCCTTCACATCCTTAGCAGATGTTGGAGAGGTGAAAATGTGGAGATATGTCTGGAGCAGTGAGTTTCCAACGTAATCAATCACAAGGCTTGCATACCTTCACTAGTAACGGACTCCGTAGAAAGCCATCCTCGAGATCCAATGGATTTCCCCTGTAATCTTGGTAGAGGCATCGTGCCGATGTTCCAAGCTCGTATCCTTCTTCAAAGTTACGGATCTTTGCACGAACACTGGAATGAGTTGATTAATGGTCTTTAGTAGATGGACAAATGCTTACTGAAGATCATCCTAATCGTGCTCGATGGGAGAAAGAAGCATGCCACACAGATCATGCTGAATGCCGCGATGCAAGCGGTCATCAGAGGAAAGAAGAGGATTAGGAGGTGGCGAAAACTCCGAGTTCAACCACTGTGCGACGGCGGACTTCAATCGGTTGACATCATCGCTGCGAGCATCGTTAGCACCTCGCTGAAGCTAAACAAAGGTGAATAAAATGTTACAATACTAAGAGCATCAAACCTACCTCTGAGTACCACTTAATGAGATCATCAGGTAAAGTGCCAGCATTGTCAATGAATGCCCAGAAGTTGGGAATGAGTTTGGGGAGCACGGCAACAGAGGCCTTGGCTCGTTTGTGTCTGTTTATATGAGTGGAAGTAAGTCACACGTTTGGAATTCGTAATGTTACTCACTCATGCCTGTCTTGGACCAAAGCAGCCAATTGCCCTTCAGTAACTCTGTCATCTTCATTCTGTTCATCGTTATTGGCATCATACTGATCAGCAGCATGCACTAGCTGATCCACATTTGTGTACAGGTCGACTACTTTGCGAATTCCTCGACCAAGCCGCACACCTGATTGTTTCTCATCGCCACTGTTCAGGATGGTGAGTAATACTAACTTTTTCTTGTAATAACATCAGAACTCACTCTCCATGATTCCGTTTTCTCTTCAGGTGGTCCTCCTCCTGTGTCTGCATCTTCAAAGACAGGTACAATCTTCAATAGTAACTACTGCGGCTGCGCTCGCTATCCTTGATGTCTGAAGATTGTGGAAATGGGCTGCTGGGGTGTGGTGGAGAGCTCTCACGACGTGATGAATGTGATGATGTGTCATGCATGTGGCCCTCTCGCTTGTTGCTGCGATGGGATGAAGCACAAGGTGACCTTGAACTATGGCCTGGATTGTGTGTTGAGCATGTGGGTGAAGAGCTGCGTTGGGATCTGGATGAGAGGCATGGTGGTGGACGGGGAGAAAGCAGGATCAAAACAGACAGCAGTGCTTTTTAGAATTCTGTAGTAAGTCTGGACCACCTCTAGGCAAAATGACACTCCTAACCAGCCGTTTGTTTTCCCCTAGGTTATACTCTTCGTATATAGTACTTTCAATAGACCTGGTTTCAATGCTGTTCTTTGGTGCTCTTAGAGTACATTTTCTTTCTATGGATTCAACCCGTTGCGTCAGAACATGCCCAATACAGTACCATTCCAACAATGCAACCTCTTTGCGCAAGCATCAACAGAAATGCGATGCTTACCAGGCTCATCAAGCAGAGGGACTCTCCCTTCGGCGTATTCGTGCTGCTCGCAAAGCTGAGACAGCCTTGAGAAGGAAGGGCCAGAGGGATAGAGTGTCAAGATGCAGAGACAGAGGATCAACTTCACAACAGCCACTTGAGGTGAGTAAATTTCAATCAGTACATGCTCTAAGCTAGTCCTGACCTGTTGTGGCGTGTTTTTAGGTTATTGCGAGCGAAGATGAGATGGGTATGGATGAGGACCACCCCCCCTTTGATACCAGCAATGACTATCACAACTGTAGCCCAGACATTGGGGACTCTGCACCTCCTTGTTTGGCTGATGCAGAAGAACCACCAATGCAAACCACCCAGATTCGTCATCCCAACCCCTGATATATTTAGGACAGCCTTCCTGAACCTATACCAACACTGCGAGCTAACGCTTCCACTCCGACACAAACACAAAGTACAATTCGGCGGATTGTTCTCATTGTCAGGGACCAACTCACAACAGTGGCAAACTCACTCGGTCTCTGGTGCCAATACCTTCACCGTCCCACTTTCAAACCAGACTCCTTTGTTGCACCCAAAGACTTGGCCAAGATGCCCACTTTTCATGATAACCCACTTCAGGAACTGAAAAACGACCTAAAAAGTGGGTATCTCCATGAAAACCACTCCTATGGTCTCCTAGCAGGGTGGCAGATGGGTGGTAGCAACGTCAAGTCCAACATGGAAGTTGATAAACTGGTTGATGAGGTACTCTTACACCCTGATTTCAATCTCGAAGACATCAAAGGCTTCAAAGCACAGCGAGTAGCCAACCAGATCAATAAGAACAATGAATCAGAAGGATCTATTAGAGATCAGTTTGAGGAGGCATCTGTCTCCATTGACGTTCCTTTGGGATGCTCTGCCACCCCCTCTCGTACATTTCAAATTCCTGGTTTACACTTCCAACGGCTCACCTCACTCATCCACACAGCATTTGCTCATCCATTGGCAGCACATTTCCATCTCTCATCATACAAATTGTATCACACCTCCCCTGCCAACAATAAGACACAGCGAGTTTTCTCAGAAGTGTATGACTCTGATGTCTTTATTGAGGAACACAATTGAGTGCAGTGGGCCCCAAATCCACCTGATGATCCTCACTGCAAATGTGAGAAGGTGGTAGCAGCAATGATGTTCTGGTCTGATTCAACGCATCTTGCCAACTTCAGGACTGCAAAGCTGTGGCTGATCTACATGTTTCTTGGTAATCTTTCAAAGTATATTCGTGCTATGCCCAACTCTAGTGCATGTCAGCATGTAGCATACATTCCATCTCTTCCTGACTCCTTTCAAGACGAACTGATGAAATGGCATACCCAATGGTCGAAACCAAAGCATCGACAAGATGTGTTAGCACACTGTTGGCATGAACTAATGCATGCTGTCTGGAAACTACTTTTGGATGATGACTTCATTCATGCCTACAAGTATGGCATGGTGATCAAGTGTATCAACGGTGTGGAATGACAAGTCTATCCTCGTCTTTTCACATATTCGGCAGACTATCCTGAGAAGTAATATCGCTATCTCATCCTAATTCTACTAGTTATTAACCCAGCTTTGTTTTTCAGAGTTCTGTTAGCCACTATCCGTGACAAAGGTCTTTGCCTTTGTCCTCAATGCCTGGTCACAAAACCCAAATTGGATTTGATGGGACTGGTTCAAGACATTTGTTCTAGAGTCTCAAATGTGCGCAAATATCTGTTTGACAAGGTAGTAATTGCACATTGGTGGATTTACACAAATGGCCGAGGAATCAAGAGTGTTAATGTGGAAGCCCTGTTAAAAGAAACATCAGCTGTTCCAACTATTGTAAGCATTGATTGTGCCCTATCCATGCTCCAAGTGAATCAAGATTAATCAACATTGTTTAGAATGCATTTGTTAACAGATTAGGCACTGAATTTGAGCTCTCACGCATGATGGTGCCAGATTTCATGCATGAATTTGAATTGGGTGTTTGGAAGGCATTATTCACCCATCTTATTCGTGTCCTTTATGCTGCATGTCCAAATGGTCATCTAGTTACAGAACTCGATGCTAGGTAACATGATTAGTTATTTATGCTCTATATTTTGCTGACAATCTGTATGTTACCAGGTTTTGACAAATCTCAACCTTTGGGAATAGCACAATCCAAAATTTTGCATCAAATACCTCAGAGATGAAGAAATTGGCAGCCCGAGATTTTGAGGATATCTTACAGGTATGTATTCTTGCATGTTCATATATCGTCGACACAAATTGATTGGTTACCTTTCTCAATAGTGCTGTATTCCAGTCTTCAATGGTCTCCTTCCTGATGAGGATGACAACAAGCAACTTTTACTGTTGCTCTACCGCACTGCTGAATTTCATGCTTTTGCCAAAATGCGGCTTCATATGGATGGGACAATCGATCACCTTGAACATGTAACAAAGCAGTTTGGGA
This sequence comes from Crucibulum laeve, assembly GCA_004379715.1. NCBI lineage: Eukaryota > Fungi > Basidiomycota > Agaricomycetes > Agaricales > Nidulariaceae > Crucibulum > Crucibulum laeve. The sequence goes on from ML213656.1 coordinate 15,378, forward strand.
AACTGATTCAACGCTTTCGAGATGACCTCTGTGTGAAATATGAGACATATGAGCTTCCAAGTGAAGCTGATCAGAGGGGATGTCAGCATATGCGTCAAAAGAGGGCAGGTGTTGGAGCACAGCCTGTTGATGTGAGTGGAGAAGCAGTTGCGAGAGGACAACAGCTTAAAAAACTCAACCTGTTCACATACAAGTTTCATAGTCTTGGTGACTATCCTATGTTCATCCGATTGTTTGGTGGTAGTGATTTGTACTCTACACAGCCTGTGAGCCACATTCATCTCCTGCTGAGACAATACTGACTATTCTACAGGGAGAACTAGCACATCGATTGGTGAAGCGGCTTTATGCCCATACCAACAAATGATCCATTGCCAAACAGATTGGTAAACGTGTATACTAAACCACATTATTCACAACTGTTGACTGCTGTCCCTAGAATTTCCTCTCAAAACTTCAGGATCATCTTCTTGGCCGTTGACTTGGCCAAGATTTTGATGCAGATGCCCATGATGATTTTACAAACGAGGACAGAAATTCAATCCAGATCCATGGTAACAAGATTTATGAAGTTGCAACATGCCAGATAAATTTCACCACGTACGATAACCACCGAGACTATGACACCATTAACCCTAAAATGCACCCTGATGTTATGGTTCTTTCTCGCAAAGATGACAGGGATGCTCAACCGTTCTGGTATGCTAGAGTAATCGGTGTGTTCCATGCCAAGGTCACAACAACCCACCACAGTGCACATTCAAAAGATATTGAACGCATGCATTTCCTCTTTGTAAGGTGGTTTGGCTCAGAACCATCATACCGCTTTGGATTCCACCAAGCTCAATTACCCAAAATCGGTTTTGTAGAATATAAAGAAGATTTTGATAATTATCCATTCAGCTTTTTGGATCCTACACAGGTCCTCCGAGGCTGCCACCTCATTCCAGCATTTCAATTTGGTCTTACTGACACTCTACTTCCTCATGAATGCTCTGTAGCACAGCAATTGGATACCTCAAGAACTGAGGACTGGTTGAATTACTATGTTAACGTGTAAGTACTGCACTTCATATACGTGAATAATGGTTCTAACAATACTATCTAGATTTGTTGATCGTGACATGGTAATGTTGCATTATGGCCATGGGGGCATTGGGCACCAGAGCCGAAGTAGAAGATGTGAAAACGCAATAATGACTGCAGGATCTGAGTCTCAAAGAGAATCTGACGAGTCAGAGTTAGATGCTGATGCCAACAAGGTAGATGACAATAATAAGGAGAGTGGATCAGATGATGAATTGCCAGGTCTTTGGGATGATTCAGAAGAGGAAGAAAGCGAAGAGGATGATGATGATGATGATGACAAGTTGGCAGATGGTGGCGATGATGATGGATTTTATGCTTCTGACTAACACAGTAGTACAACTTATGGTACTGTCTGATTTAATTGAAACTCTTTCCATTGTCTCAAAAGATCTCTCATACAAATTCATCTACTCAAAATGTCTTGCAACATGGGTAATATCTTATTGCAAACTCGTAAGGAGCTGGGAGTGGTGTGAACACATTATATGATCTTATACTTATCTCATAATGTTACGAGACGAGTACCATGTACATAGAAATGTTATGAACGCATTATATGTTCTTATACGTATCTCACAATGTTATAAGATGAGTACAATACATATGGAATGTTATGAACATGTCATATGGCCTTATACTTATCTCATAATGTTATGAGGCAAGTACAATTCAGCTGACATATTGTAACTCCCCATATAATGCATTATAATGGGTTATAAGCTACCATATGGTTAGTAGAGAATTCATGAGTCATAAAAGGCTATATCACATTTTCACAGGTTTACTGATGCTGGCTTGAGACATTGAAAAGACTGGTGTTGGAAGGATGGGTGCTGTTGTCAGGCGTTTAAAGGTCCTAGATATAAGCGGACGACGAAGAAGATGACGAGCGATGTGCACCAGCTTCGCAAGGGCTTTGCGACTATAAGAGGACGAGGGCCACTAGCTTACCGAGGAGCGAGACGACATTGTCTATGTAGCTGAACACTGAAGTGTTGACTCAGACAACACTACTCCTCTTCTTATTCCTTTTTATCCAACCCACTCTCTTCTCATGCACGCAGCACTTCCCTTTGCCATATGCATGACACACACCTCCAGGTCCCGATAATTCCTGGTGCGCTAACATGTCCATAGGCAGAGGGACCGATGTTTGACAGATGAATTTGGAGGGATGAAGCGAGGGACAGGGGAAGGGACGGATCCCGTACTCAAACGGCAAAGAGGAGCTCCAGGAGGGTGAATGAAGGTGGGGACGGGCTTCTCGGAAGACGGTGATAGTTGAATGAGGGGAAGCGAGGCTGATCAGAACGGGGCCGAGAAAGTTGGAGTATGTGCATCGTCACCTCTTCGGGTTCCTGTTCAGCGCACATCGTCCGCCATCCAGTTCTTCCTGCCGTTGTCCCAAGCGGCGACGAAGACACCCTCTCCCCTCCTATGAAAGGAATGCAATACCCAAAAGAGACAAGGGAGAATGCGACGACAATTCGCTCTTTTGACTCTCACTATTATGTATTTCTCTTTGACTGTATAGATCTTGTATTTTGCGCAACTTAGAAACCCTACTTGTGATCTACTCTTCTCATGAATTACGCAACATAATTTATCAGGTGTCACTGGTTCGCTTGTTTATTTCCGAGCTTCAGCCTCATGGTTGCCTCACTAAACCCATGAGCAATACGCGAAGCGTTAAATACAAAACCTCTTGCTTCTCCACCGCCTCCACCGCTTCCACAATCCCCTTCGTTTATTCCTACATTATCTCTGAACCTAAAACAGCGATCCCTGACAGCCATTCGGTCTTAACTGTGAGACCAATATGAATAACGACGATCTTGCAAAACGACTCACCTTTCTTGTTTGATGGCCCAGGGATTGTGTAAGAGCAAATGACATTCTTCGAGAACTCAAACAACGTCACTATAAACAATCCAATCATGATTGATAGTAGTGTAAAGTTTACAGGCGACGAAGGTGCGTTCTGCTAGCGCATTGTACATAACGCTTGTTTTTGATAACGCCACTACTCTCACACAGCTTTCAAACTTCTACGTAAGTCAATAGCAGAAGGCGCCTTTCACGACTCTGGGGAGCGCTTCGATCCACCGAAGTGTCATCCAGGGACTAGAGAAACCATTTGTCAGAATATACTCTCCTGGGTACAGGATCGAAGCAGTATATCCAAGATTATGTGGCTCTATGGTCCTGCTGGCGCTGGATAGTCTGCTATCTCCCAAAACATTGCTGAGCAATGCAAGCTCGACAACTGCCTCAGCGCTTCATTCTTCTTTTCCCGCACAGCTCCAAAGAGGAACTCGGAATTGCACTTATTTTCAACTATAGCTTATCAACTCGCTATGAACATCCCGTGTCTTAAAGTTCTGATCACACAAGCAGTGGAAGCAGATTCTACAATTTTTACTCGAGATCTACTTGTACAGTTTCAAAAACTCATTATTGAGCCTCTTTTAGCAGCCATTGAAACTAAATTACTCTCAGAAGACTCACCTCAACTAATTATTATTGATGCTCTGGATGAATGTGATAATCCACAGAAGCAATTGGCCATTCTGAAAGCTGCATTTTTCTCGTTGGAGAAGGCGAATATTCCTGTGTGTTTTCTCATTGCTAGTCGTCCGGAGCAGGTTATCAGAGACTTTTTCTTTGGAAAAAGGGATACCACAAATTTATGTACCCATGTAGCCCTTGATGAATTAGTATCGGCATCCAAAGACATCGAGCTCTTCCTTTCTTCTAAATTCAAGGAGATAAAGGAGTCACATACCAGTCGCCCATTTCCAGATACATGGCCCTCTAAATCTGCAATCAATACACTGCTGTCAAGGTCATCTGGGCAATTTATCTATGCATCAACTGTGATGAAGTATATATCAGATCCAAGATTTTCACCCATTCAGCGGTTAAATGTCATTCTGGGAGTTTCCCCTCCTGGAAAGGATAAACCATATGCCCAACTGGATATGCTTTACAGTCATATCCTTTCACAAGTTGCAGATCCACAAAATGTAGCTCGTGCCCTGGGGGCATTACTCGAAATTAAAGCAGGCCGTCGTCTCAGTTCTCATTCACCGGAATTTTTGGATATATTTCTTCGATTTAAAGATTGTAATGCACGCCTTCTTTTCTCAGACTTACATTCCATCATTGCATTTCCCAAAAATCCTAAAGATTCCATTCTAATTCACTACGCCTCATTCAGTGATTTTTTGACAAATGAATCCAGAGCTGGAAATTTTGCTCTGAGAAAGGGAGAAGTGCATACAGATCTGGCATGGTGTTGTTTATTGAACCTACAATCCAAAATATCTGGTTCGGTCTTATAATTTCTCTTCGCTTATGGCTACTTATCACGCTAAACTAGATGATCTGAAGTATTATGCTTATTACGAAGCATTCCGCCATTTATCGCACGCAACTTTAACATCCGCCTTGTTGAAAGAACTACGCTCGATAAATCTGATAGAACTGATCAGAAATAATTATTTAGCACTACCCAGCTGTGACCTACAGCTAAATTACCTCCGATCTAATGCTGCTGAAGCATTACATAATATCTCCCAAGTAGTGTTTTTAATTTTTCTGCGCTGATGTACTTGAATTGACCCTATTTCTAAAGCAGGAAGTCAAAATTAATGGAACCCAAGTTATTACTACCAAACTAAACAATGCCATGGACCATTGGCATTTACAACTATTGCACCAAGAACTCGAATTCAGCGATGAGCTATCAATCTTCCTAATGATAATCATTGTTCATTCGGCCAACACACATATACATATACGAAATAAGCACGCCCTCGAGCTATGTCAGCATTTGAATCTTCTACAAGGCCACACTGCTGTCCAGTACCCCATCAAACCATCAAACCATGTTTGGACTACTGTGACACTCCGATCCATAACCAGTGGTTGCTCAATTTTTTTAATTCTTCTCATTCTCAAAAATATCAAATGACATCAGAAGGCTACATTCGTTATGTACCACTCCTTCTTCAAATAAATAAGGACTCACAGTGAGCACTTATTCTATAAGTAGTAATTAGGAAAACTGAATGATGAATTTAATTATCTATTAGGGATAAAACCAAGACGCTTGCCAACAATGTACTCAAGGTTTTATTACCGAGAGCACCACCGTCCAAAAAAATAGTGAACATCATACAGACAATGGCCACTAATAATTCATCTAAATCTCAATTAAATAAAGAAGTTTCGAAATATCTGGAGGTATGAACCATCCATTTACTCTAGTACCGTAGGATTAAAACCCGCGTTACAGCGTTATGACGAGATTACGACAGGCCGTTTCACAAAGTTGGTCAGGCGCTGGGTTGGTCCTACTGTGTAGCTTAATATGAACACCGTTATTGATAACACCAGCTTCATTGTTTATTTGTAACGTGTTGCATGACATGCATGACAAATTAAACGGCACTCAACTTCCATTTCAACCTCACTCTCCCTCCTTGGCATTTCCGGCCCTCAAATCGTCTCACCTGGTGCCCAAGATGGACAGTACGTATAAGAACAAAATGCTCCGTGAAAGGCGTACACATCTCGCATCAATATTTAGATCCATTTCGAAGAGTCATCTTGGCCCCCAGTAGTCCACACCTGACCAAAGCGTCAGTATTAGGTGAAGTTAAGCGTACATCGACCATCGACCTGCGACTACATTAATCAAGACCTCGAAAATAATGTCATAATTAACGATCAAACCGAAAAAGAAATTGTTGAGCTATAGCATCTACATCAAGAACTTCTGT
>ML213656.1:23316-35574 GCA_004379715.1 Crucibulum laeve
TAAATGGTCTAGTAACGGTTGATACCAAACAAGTTCCAAGTGACCTGCAAGTATTGGATATTGATAACATCAATAGTGAAGATCCTGGGGCATTTCTCAAACGCTTTACTTTGAGCGAAAATGCGAATGGGAAAACATCGCATTTCATCCAACAGGAATCACATTGGGAAGCTTCGGGATACTACGAAAACGGGGGTTTCATAATCACCATTGTTGGAACTATCATGCTTGAAGCGGAAGAATTGAGCAGCCTTTGTGGTCAGGCCTTACAATATGAGAATTTCAATCTCAGCCAAGCCACGGAAAAAACTGTAGCTTGGGCCGGCCAAATAGGTGCCTCGTATATTGCCAGCAGTCTTGCATACAATGGATGGGCTGCGCTTGCCGACACAGAAGATCCAATCTATGTGACAACATACGGAAATCCGGCAACGTGCTATCATCCTATGTATTCCCTCGCATTCCTACCATTAGCAGTGACATTCCTAATTATTTTTTTCTGGGGTTTGGTTATGCTGCTCTCATCCTCCTTCTCTCAAACAAGCATGAAACGTTGGCATTATGGAGGATTACAACCGTTGGTGGATGTTTTAGGTTTAAATCTAGAAGAGAAGGACAGTATGATTCTGGAATTAAAGGAGCATCCGAGTATGCGCCTTGAGATCTGGGGAAATAAATGTGGCAACATAGATGGAGCGAACGGTACTAGCGAGTCGTCGAGTTTGGTCCAATGTAGCCAATGTGGCCATATTTCCCGCAATGACAAGTAATCCAACACATAGGTATGTTATTTATTAAAACTTTATATGCATTTTGTTAATCAATCGGCTGAGTAGTATGCGAGGAAGCAAGATGTACAAGTTCATTTAGAGTTACGAAAGTAAAATTTTGAGATGAGATAGACGGGCTATGCATACATACATGATAATGACTTGTCCGTTCTGAATATGGTTTCCTTGATAATAAACTTCCTAGTTGAGTGACCACCGTTGACATACAACGTCATGCATATGAATTACAGGTGGTACGGATGTATAATATAATATGTATCCCTCTAGCCAATACTTTGCACTCCCCCACCCAGTCCGATCGGACTGCTCGGACTGCTCGGATTCTGCTCGTATGTCCGAGCCGAGTCCAAGCTGAGTCCGAGTAGAACTTAAATTCATTGATAATTTTTTGAAGTCTTTTTATCCCTGGTTCGATTAACTCAGATTCAGTTTAAATTTAGATTGAATTTAGACTTACTTTCAGCTCGGATTTAGCTCAGACTCTAAGAGAGAAATTACACTCAAAATTAATGTATTCACTGAGAATTTAACCTTCAACCTGCCGGATCACATGTCACATGTCCATAATTACCAAGTGAGGTACTCAACCAACTGTACCATAGAGGCTTTATAATATGTTAACATTTATTATATTTATACAACCATTGCTCCTATAATATATATACATAATACTTTCTGTGAACTATATACTCTGTATATTAGTATTATGCATTTTCATGCCACTACCTTTTCTCTATACAATTCTAGAAAAATATTTTACATCTTTAAGTATTAATGCTATATTTATCAATTTAATATTTCTGGCCAAGAAATGAAAGTTATGAAATGCTAATCCATCCTAATTTATTGAATAGAAATGAAGAAAGCATGCTACATGGCTGTTACATCCATGCCTTGGCAACCACAACTCCGCACGTTATCCAGAAACTCCGCACATCTCACATATGACTCCGCACTCTTGATCCTGTTCTCCACTCATCCCTCACAGACTTCTATTTAGATCTTGATTATCTATTATCTATTTCCTTTTAGTTTTATTTAGTGACTCTGTCCCATCCTCATACATGTTTCATATCTTGTACCTGGTACTCTGCGTTACTTGTTTCTACTCTGTAATACTCGTCTCCGAATTTCTTAGTATTTAAACTTAGATTACTTCACTTGTAACTTCAGTTCAAATATCAACTTAGTCTGCCAAACTACTCTGCCTTGAGTTACTACCAACTCCGCACTCCTCTGTAGAACTCCTGCAGGGAGTTCTTCTTCATTGTTCAGAACTCCACCTTGGGTTCTGTCTTAGTTCACTCTTGTCCTTTGGAAATCCAGGGACCACTAGTGGAAAGGGGCACAGCACATAAGCTGAAGCCAAAGTCCCTATTCACCTCAAGGCAATCTGTCTCTGCACTCTGCCCTCATTACCTGACATCTCTGCCCCTAAGTCAGCCTTTCTCCGGCACAGCACTTAACAATGGCACTGGTATAAAATATATAGTTTATTTAGGTATAATTTATTATTAGCTTTATAAATATCAAACTGTAAAAAGTTGAGAAACCCTGAAGAATTTCCTTCTGATAGTGCCAATATGTGTGAGAAGAAGAAAGAGAATCTCTGTAATAAATTTATTTATAGTAAAAATGTATGGTATTATAAACAGTGTTAGTAACAGCAGTTCTTATTTGTGCCTATTTGACTTGTTTGGTTTTATTTTACCAGAACTTGAAGCACAATATAATTCTTGTTAGCATCTATTAAGAGTGTAGGTGACTGTCACAACCTGAAACCTTTTCCATGCACATTACACACACATTCCACATTTTTCTGTTTCTAACAATAACTACTTCCTTTCTTGTAGATAGTTACCTAGTTATAGTTTCTATGACATTTATATTTAGTTCTGACAAAAACTTGTTATCACATGACCATTTCTTCCACATTATTATGCAGGTTATTCTGCCTCTCTTATTATGCCTTACTTTGACATTGTGTCTTTATATCTCATGTCTTGTTTCCAATCCCTGTTTATATGGACAATTAGTTTAGTTAGTATAAATACTTCAGTTTGTACTATTACAAACTTCAGTTCAAAAATCAAGTCTTATACATATCACAAATCTTATACTTGACTTAACACACACTTCTTACACCTTTCCCTGCCCTTGTAGTCTTAATGTTAAGTGCTGTGCCAGAGAAAGGCTGACTTAGGGGTGGAGATGTTGGTTAACAAGGGCGGAGTGCAGAGATGGATTGCCTTGAGGCAAATTAGGGACTTTGGCTTCAGCTTATGTGCTGCACCCCTTTCCACTAGTGGTCCCTGGATTTCCAAAGGATGAGAGCAAACTAAGACAGAACCCAAGGTGGAGTTCTGAACAACAAAGAGGAACTCCCTGCAGGAGTTCTACAGAGGAGTGCAGAGTTGGTAGTAACTCAAGGTGGAGTGGTTTGACAGACTAAGTTGATATTTGAACTGAAGTTACAAGTGAAGTAATCTAAGTTTAAATACTAAGAAATTCGGAGACGAGTATTATGGAGTAGAAACGAGTAACGCGGAGTACTAGGTACAAGATATGAAACATGTATGAGGATGGGACAGAGTCACGAAATAAAACTAAAAGGAAATAGATATAAATCGAGAGATAACCAATATAGATAAAAGATAATTGAGATTTAAATAGAATTCTGTGAGGGACAAGTGGAGAACATGATTATGGGTGCGGAGTTGTATGTGAGATGTGCAGAGTTGCTGGATAATGTGCGGAGTTGTGGTTGCCGAGGCATGGATGTAACACTTAAGCCTTGTGCCTTTTCTACAACTCTGACTCTACATTCTCCAATCACTCGTTAAATCCAGGACACCCAAATAGATTGCAAAGGGCGCAGCACATAAGCTGAAGCCAAGTCTGTCTGATCTTTTCCTGCACCCCCCTGACATTTTCCCACATGCCTCTAGTCTGTCCTGCTCTGTAACAGTGACTAAAATAATATCCCAAATAATAGAGAAAATTAATATCTCAGATTGTACAGACTATTAATAGAAACATGACAATGCTGCTTGCAATACATTTGGATAAGAATTGCACCTGCAAATCATGAAATACTGACCAAATCACAAGTCTTTGGTATATGTTGACATCTGTTTATTAGTAATATTATGACCCTAATATTCCCTGATAATGCAAAAATAGAAAATCTAAAATTTACTTCTATTTCTACATCTATGGTTTGCCTTTGTTAAGTGCTGTGCCAGAGAAAGGCTGACTTAGGGGCGGAGATGTTGGATAATGAGGGTGGATGTTACATCCATGCCTTGGCAACCACAACTCCACACGTTATCCAGCAACTCTGCACATCTCACATACAACTCCGCACCCTTGATCATGTTCTCCACTTGTCCCTCACAGAATTCTATTTAAATCTCAATTATCTTTTATCTATATTGGTTATCTCTCGATTTATATCTATTTCCTTTTAGTTTTATTTCGTGACTCTGTCCCATCCTCATACATGTTTCATATCTTGTACCTAGTACTCCGCGTTACTCGTTTCTACTCCATAATACTCGTCTCCGAATTTCTTAGTATTTAAACTTAGATTACTTCACTTGTAACTTCAGTTCAAATATCAACTTAGTCTGTCAAACCACTCCACCTTGAGTTACTACCAACTCTGCACTCCTCTGTAGAACTCCTGCAGGGAGTTCCTCTTTGTTGTTCAGAACTCCACCTTGGGTTCTGTCTTAGTTTGCTCTCGTCCTTCGGAAATCCAGGGACCACTAGTGGAAAGGGGCGCAGCACATAAGCTGAAGCCAAAGTCCCTAATTCGCCTCAAGGCAATCCGTCTCCACACTCCACCCTCATTAACCAACATTTCCACCCCTAAGTCAGCCTTTCTCCGGCACAGCACTTAACAGCGGAGTGCGGAGACGGATTGCCTTGAGGTGAATTAGGGACTTCAGCTTCAGCTTATGTGCTGCGCCCCTTTCCACTAGTGGTCCCTGGATTTCCAAAGGATGAGAGTGAACTAAGACAGAACCCAAGGTGGAGTTCTGAACAACGAAGAGGAACTCCCTGCAGGAGTTCTCAGAGGAGTGCGGAGTTGGTGGTAACTCAAGGTGGAGTAGTTTGGCAGACTAAGTTGATATTTGAACTGAAATGTGTATGAGACTTGATGCGAACTGCGTAATTGTAACTAAAGGAAATAGATATAAATCAAAAGATAAAAGGAAATAGATAATAGATAATCAAGATCTAAATAGAAGTCTGCAAGGGACATGTGGTGAACGGAGTCAGGGAGTGTGGAGTCGTATGTAAAGGGTGCAGAGTTGATAATAATGTGCAGAGTTCAAGTTGCCAAGGCATGGACGTAACAGCCTTTAATTTCACAAATTAAAATTTGGAAAAATACAATTATTATGTGACTAGTGAATAGAATGAATGGAACAGTATAGATATTTTTGGCAATATTTGATTAACCAAGCATTGACAAACAGAGTGTGAGAAATTTGCCATAAACTAAGATGGTAATCCCAGAAAAACATTTTAATACATATTGCCTTTAAAATTTCTAATACAATATAATATAAAATAAAAGTCCAAGTGAATCTGAGTGAGTCTGAGTGAGTGCGAGTGAGTGCGAGTGAATCCGACCCCTCGGATTTACTCGGATTTACTCGGATTCTGAGTCATTTGCTCGGACTCAGCTCGGACTCAGCTCGGACTTTTACTGCCATTTAAGGGGCTTTACCTATGAAAATATGGGTACTCAGAGTCCGAGCAGTTCGATCGGATTCACTCGTAAACCCGAGCAAAATCCAAGCAATCCGATCGGATTAGGTGGGGGAGTGCGAAGACCTCCCTCTAGCGCCCTCTAGCCGAACCCGTCCCTTATCTCCTCTTCTCTGGGCCCTCACTTCATCTTCTCTTCCTCCAATTTCCATCATCCAACATTATCGTACGTAGTCTTAACCTAAACCATCTTCACTCATATGATGCAGTTTACAACGACTAGACTCTTCAATGTATAACATTCCCTTCGACCCCCACGCACAGTAACGTCGACCCAATCTCTGAAGTTCGAATTCTGGTACTTTCATAAAGAGGACAAGTAGGACGACCCGAAGACGGCGGAGATGACTGCTACGAGGCGAAACTCGCTCAGACAAGTGGCAGGGTGCAAGGCGAGGCTGGATGCGAATGTCAGGATTGGTTCGCAGTGTAGATTGGAGATGTGAAGGAGGAACATGAGCACGATGTGGATTGGAGTCATGAACAGCACGAAGCCGGGTACTGGTGCCCCTAAGTGCGACCCATAATGCGCCCGAGATTGTAAAGTGCATTGGCGATGGAAGGCACCGGATTCGCGAATATGGGGCCTGGCGCAGGGAGAAGGAGGATATGGAGATAACAATAGATATTGAGTCCACGAGAACGACGGACGCTGGCTTGAGACGATGAAAGGACTGAAGGACTGGCGTTGGAGGAGGATGGTTACCGATGCCAAGCGAATACAAGCGGATGTTGCGGGTCCTAGTGTTGAAGATGACGAGTGACGCATGCTTGTCTTGCGAGGGGTTGAGACTGTAGAGGATGAAGGCCACTGGCTTCCCGAGGGGGTGAGAGGACGTTAGGAATGTAGTTGAACACTGGAGTATGGAATCGGATGGCCTCTTCATATGACACACTCCCTTCTCATGCATGCAGCATTTCCCTTCGTCATGTACATGACATACCCTACCTCCGGCTGCTCCTCTAACAGCTCCCGGTGTGCTAACATATCTATCCTCCTAATACTACCGAGAATTGAAACACATCCGTAAGCATCTGAAGTCCGCTGGTGCTACATCTCGACAGGGCTTGGGTGAATCTTGAAGAACTAAGAAGACGGCGACGGAGACGACTGCGGTCTGTGATGCATAATTGGATGTAAGGCACGGGTGGGGGATGAGGATTGGCTCTGAGTGATACAGGTAGGGTCACGAGTTCGGTATAGGCGGGTGTCGTGAGATCGATAAGGACAGATGTTGCGAGTGAAATAAGCACGAGGGTCATGAGCACGACGTGGATGGGCACTAGGGCTTGAGGCCATTAGAAGGACGACAATAGGCATCGGCTTGGCGAGTTACTAAAAGGGTGGACGTGGCGAGGTGACACCACTGGAAAGGTATCGGGAGAATGATGAGCTAGGTATGGGAGGACAACCGGTGTTGGGACCGGGACGACGAGAAACTGGCTTTAAGATGAAGATGGATCTTGGAGGGAAACATATGGAGCCCATTGAGTGTATGTGACGGGGTGAGAATGGGTGTCGCAAGGCAACGAGCAAATGAAATAAACTTACCATCACAAGGAGGGGAGGGCGGCATAAGACATGTACTTCCTCTTCTTCTCTTCTTTCCCTTTTTTTTACACCAGCATATCCAACTCTTCCTAGCATATACCAATCTCACAACCCCCATGAACTGAATCAGGACGCGCGTGGGCTCGATTGATGTTGCAAGCCTACATCTTGACGGAGGTCTGAGAGAAATATGACGAGGGAGGAATGGAGGGTGAATGTATGAGGTAGTATACTAGACGGTAGCGAAGACGGGGCGAGCGGCAGGGATGCGTGCGAGCGGAGAGGGAAGGGGACTGATAGAGGCGAGGGGCGAATGGGACAGATGCTGCAAGCAAGTAGCCCGACGACGACACGACAAGGATATTTCTCTTCGAGCAGATGCGGATATCGATTATGCGTACATGATAGCTGGGCTGCGTGCACCGACAACCACAAGCAAGAAGAGTGGAAAGTGGATCGCACAACGTTGAATCTTGAACGGAACAGAGAGGAGGAATGTCAGGCGCTGGGGTCCACAAATGGCAAGAGCTTCCAAAGCAAATAGATGCAAATTTTTGCTTGCCTGGCTTTGGCGGTTCCCGAGTCTCTCTTCTTTCTTTCTGTCGTTCTTTTTCTTTCTTTGGATATCACTGGCGTATTAGCTCACATTACCAACTCTTCAGTCAGCTACAACTCCGACGGATACTTACAGTGACTCCAAAGTAGCTCATGAAGCATTAAATCTCTTAGTCCTAGTAGGACCTCGTAACGCAAGGCCATCAGCGCTGCTGCAATGCATAACTGCGCACTATGAAAGATAGTCATAGAACGACCCAGTTCGATCCTGAGCGAATTTTTAGTGAGCATTGCGTTCTCTCTATGTAACAGAGCTCCGCCCTTTAAGCATACCAATGCGTCTGATTCCTGCTTTGGTCAACATCGACTCGCCAAAGGTAGGTAAGCCTTACAGCACAGGGTGCGTGGCGTCATCTTCCAATGGTACCGCCCTCATACTTAAGAAGAAAAAGCCCATTCAACTCGAGACGAAGTCATTCGACGAGATTGATAAAATATTTTTTCATTCGCTCATTTGAACTTTGATGATCAGATTCCCGCTGCTCAGAAATCCTGTGAAACTCAAATTTATTCTCTCGATAGGTTAAGAAATAATTTCGTGCAAGAACCATTGAAGCAACTTTTTTTATCTCAGGACCTCGTATCGCAATGGAGCGTGCCTACAATCAATATCCCATCTTCTTATCTGGGTTGTAGAAGATCCCCGTTCGACCCGGGGCGAGGTCATTACTGCTATGTATATTATTCATTTTTATAGGCACGACGATACTCTAAATTGCTCTATTGCAGGGCTCAAAAACTTGCCACATAATCTGCTGCTTGAAGTTACAGGTTAAATTTGAGTACTACTCTTGCGATTGGGCTCAAAATCAAATTCCACAGGACCTCGAATCACATGGCACTCATCTGCTTCTAATGCTTTCCAAGCGTCGATGCATACTCTGAATTCTGGGGAAGAATCATACTGAAACAAAGGGTAATAAGATCTGTCTGATATTTTGACATTCATCCATGCATCAGTCACGCCTCGGACATCCCTTTGTTAAAACACTGCTCAGAACTCCTGTGGTACTCTGACCTTTGTCTCCCGGTATCTTTCTCCAGAATTTGTAACATGAACCATCGAATCCAACTTCTTCCTCTCTCAAGACCTCCAAGCACATTGAACGCATCTGCATTTAATTCCCCAGATTTTCATATACAGCAGAGGATCTCCGTTTGGACCGGGAAAAGCTTCATTAGGTTACATATGCGTAATTTTCCTTGTGTGCATAATATCCTGATTCTCCCTTGTAGGGCTCAAATACTTGCTACTGAGATTTGTGGCTCTGAGTCGAAGTTCTTGTCTGCATACTCTTTTCATTGAAGTTGGAATCTAGTTCTCCAATACCCCGTAGTGCAGGTTAACCGTGTGCTCTGTGCAGGAGTCGTCAAAATATCATCTCTGTAATTGTATTCTCGAGGTACCGTTTTATTAGTCAAGTAGATATTCTATTTAGATTGTCTGCAAGTATTTTAGTAGAATACTTTTACGATGTGCACTCATCCGTTTGCCCCACGAGCTCACCGATGTCAAACGTTTACATCGCTTATTTAAACAATGTGACCGTTTTAAACTAGCAGCTGTACGTGAATAGTAGCAATATACACATACATGAAAATTGGTGACTATATTATACAAGGGAAAGTGTGCTTTTGTATGCAGGTGTTACCACCATCGTAATATCCGTCGCAGTATTAGCATTGGAAACGGCTTTAGGTTTATTCATTTGGTGAAGCTGGATTGATGATCCGTTGGAAGTGTGAAGTGAGGAAGAGTGTTTGCGTAGATTTAAGGTGAGTCTTCCAATTAGAATATTTGTCATACTGTATTGACTAAGAATCAGCTCATTCGGCCTACACAGTTCAAATGAACGTACACTGTGCTAAAGCTGTGCGTAAATGTATATGAGATCACAACTTATACACTGACGAAAATTCAACTCACAATGATAGAATATTTTTCATATCCGTCTGTTCGCACAAGGTTAACACTGAATCACTCAGAGTTTCGGGGAAAAAGCCATACAACCAAGGTAAGACCTGTGACGGTCCATGCAGTGTTACTTATGAATACGACCGCAAAATAAAGGATACCGTCGTGTATCAGGAGTTTGAACACCGAAGATTCGGCGTAGAACTTAGAACGAAGGTATAAGCCATATATGAGAAGCGATACGGTGACGGTGTCAAATGCGATGGCAGGAACAACGAATAAAATGTCGAGACCCCCACTAATGACAAGGTTAGCATCATTAATATGCGTTAAGCACATCACTGACTTACATTCTCGGGTCGGCAACAAGGATGCATCCATATGTTATGGAACTTGGTGGGATTATTACCGCTGGCCGAAAGCGTGCTGCCTGTCCGAACGCAACTGGTACACTTTAGCCGTTAAGCAAAAGAAGCTATTAAGAAACGATGTGTTTCTTAACGTCGGACAGTATATAAACAGATGGCTCGTCGTAAGTATGCCATGCTTACACTGGCAATGCAATGGAATCAACGATCTACTTACTGAATCTAGCATTTATAGCGACTTACGACCTGAATGTGCAAGGGTAAAACTCATAAAACATCATTGTGCCACACAGAAGAATGAATAGAATGCTAGAACAATCTTATTCTTCTGAAAAATTGCGAATACCCTTCAAAAAAGTTAGAACGTTCAAATGATATGATCATGAAACAAACCTTAAAATGAGCATAGCTTCGGCAATCATGACGGTTACTAGAGTGAGAATGTTTTTACATGGTATAGAATGGTTACTGACGAATGAGGCAAGTCAGAGTCCCGCCTCCTTCAAGAGGATTTAGAGACGATGGCAGTGGAGAAGAGATTAAAAAAGTGAAATACAATGAAGATAAGGTTGAACAGTTCCCTCCAATAGGTCAAACCAGTTCTAGAACGTGCAGAAGTCTATGAAAACGTGGATGTAAGACTTAGGATAAAACAACGACTTGCAATTGAGTAGGTGCTACACTTTGCGAGCGCAGGGAAAGAGTGAACATAACTGCAGCCAAGCGCCAAGCACGGGCACGTGAGCAATAAGCGCGCGCTAAATATTAATCAGCATTCGCTTCCGTAGCAGACCCAAATGAGTGTTTTTTCTCTTTCTGCTATCATAGAAGCTGACGTCTTTCTCTCTTTTTTTTAAGTAAAGATCCTGCCATACAACTTAAATGACTCGGAAACTGTAGTACAGAGGAGAACATACATGTTTTTATTTCATTATAAATAGTCCCTCCACCGACAATCTTGCCTTTCGACGAATTTTCCTATTTAAGAAGGATACATAAATCGCAGTCTTACGCCAGTATGATTTCTTTCCATATAGGGCCCTTTCCCAATGCTTGATTCAGGTTCTGTTTTTCGATAGATCCAATCGCAACGCGCTCCGCCCACTGGCCATTCCATTCAATTAGCATAACCATATATTTCCACCCAGGCTCAAGATCCACTTTGTCGTATTCTGCCCTTTCATCGCGCCCTTCGCATATCAAAATGAATTCATGCTTCCCAGGAACATTTTTATCGCGCCAGCCATCACTAACAGCGACAATGCCAACTTCATAACCGTCGCGACCAAAAAATCCGATGCGGGGCAATCCATCATTATGTCCTACAGGAGCACCTCTACTCGCATTGGGCTTAAGGTCGAACAGAACGGATACTGTCCAGAACTGAAGAAACCCCGAACCAGGTGTAGGATTGAGGGTATCTGGATAATATACGGGTGCATTGTCTAGGATTTTATGTGTTGGTATTGTCTGCTTGCAATCAAATGAAAAGCGATTTTGTACGGGACTACCGTAGAAGTTCTTTGGTGCAGATAACCAAGATACCTTTTTCTTCTTGAGTGGTAACACGCGAACACAGACAACTGAATTATGGGAGATGCGGTGATACCATATAATCCAAGTGCGTTGTTGTTGAGCGTTATTCACCATATCAATTCGACGATGATACCAATCCCATATCCTTGGCCATGATGTACCAACCCAGCCAGACCATGACCAGCTGGGCGCCTTCTGACGGCGGGTCTGTGATCCCGTTGGTATCCAGAGAAGAAACCAGTCGAAGTATGCGTCTGGAATTCCATGACACAAGCGGGCTTTTAGCTCTACCTGGAAATAGCGGGAGAAGCCCGCGAATGCATAATAAATATCAGACTCGTAGGTGAGAGCGAGTGCTGAATATGCTTGAATAAATCCTTCAAATTTTCCGATGTCGTTCGATCGAGGCACTCTCAGCTCTGCCCTTAAGATTCGATGGTCCTCGCAGACTACATCTTCGCGCCATTCACTATTCGCTGCGCATTTGAAAATAACTTGCCCGCCAATGAATATGATACTGCGTTTTGTGAATTCTCGTTCCTGATACCTAAAGAGGTGGAGATATAAGAACGATAGTGAGCTCAAAAATAAGTTTTGACCACTTACAGTGGCGTGCAAAAAGAATGCACGTGACAATTTTTTGAGCATTGTGCAACTTGTCGGATCCATATCTTCGCTGTTTCCTGATCATTCTCTGTG